>JAAAYG020030384.1:1281-15594 GCA_009936455.2 Tomocerus minor
GTGGGTGGGATGGAAGGACGGATTTTGATATGTCCCAATAATTTGTGAGCATGAATGTAATTTATTTTTTGATGTCGTCTGTTTATGGAGATCTTAAATGCATTTGTTAGCATTACATGCTTGGAATTGGAAATGTCTCATAGCTGAATTTGTTGCAATCAATAAAATCCGAGTGCTTCCATTTCCACAAATAGAAACATAGAAGACAAACAGAGAGAGAGAGAGAGAGAAAGCGAGAGGGAGAGACATGAAGGTATCTGGATATCGTTACTCTGTCCTTCAATATTTTCTTGGATATGTTAGTACATTACATACATAGCATGATGTGTCTACATATGTAATGTGAGTTACTACGTGATGGTAGTTATGAGACTGGCTACTAATACCGCAATGCTATTGCTCTGTATTAAGCATTCTAAATAAACTAATGACGGTGAAAGGAAGACGGGACGAGACGAGACAGAATAACTTTCCGTCAACTGTACTACCTATATCATATCATCAGACATGGTTATAGTAGGAGTTACACACGGGAAAACTAACTATAACTACGAAGGCAAGTCGTAAAAGCCCCATTATGCGCTCTCACAGAGTCACTTGAGTCTCTCAAGTTGAGTCTAATTAAGTTTGCCCTGGAAATAAATTCTACTCACAGAGCCCCAGCTCATTCCGAACCACACACACCCAAAGTTTCGTGGGGAGGAATTTTAAGAGATTCTTCCCTCATTCTTATACACACACTCCCATTTCTTACGGGAATGTTTTAACGGAATCACGTCTAATTAGATATCTATTAGCATGTAAGCTTCAAACTACTGTGTCTAACTAAGCACAAGAAGAAAAAAGTACTCACCGATCCATTGCGATTGCCACTAAATGGAGAATGGAGGCTTTTTCAAAGAAAAATAGTAATTATTATTCTTCCTTCCTCCATTGTATGCAATAATAAGTAGTTTCTATAAGTGGGGGATTGGGAGAATACGAGTATTTCAGACATACCTGTACAGGAGAGGACGTCAGAGACCGTCCACATATTGCACATCGTCTCACCAAACATCCATTTGTTCAAAACCTTTTTATTGACAACATAAATTCTTTTTTACCCCCAAAGAACAGGAGCGTAGCACATAAAATATTCCATAGAAAATAAAATTCTAGAAAAAACATTAGGATAAGCTTTTTGTGTATTCTGCTGGAGAGTTGCTAGTTGGTAGGCACTACTTACTACTCTATTACTATATAGTCTCTACTCTCTCTACATAGATTTCCTATTCCTCTTACACATATCTCTAAAACTAAGTAAGGTTACATATCGGAATTGCTTACAGTACTTAAGTTTAAATATCCTGTCTATTCTTAGCCTCTCGTACGTTCCGCTACACTACGTTGTCTATAACTTTCTCTTGCGTCACACCACATCCACCTCGACAGAAATGAAACAAGGTAAAGAGACACCCGGAACAGAATAGCGTAAGGAGGGACTTGAGTCTTTTCCAGTAAATTGTCTTATAACAAAAAGAAATACTTGTGCCCCTTTTATGCACTACAGAAGTAACAGTCATTCTCTAGACTTCAATATTTTATCCAACGTTTCCTCTCCATTCTATTCTGTTACGTGTACGTACGTTCCACTAGTTAGTCTCGTCTCTTTTTGCGTTTCACAAAACAAAACTAAGTTGAGCCTTAAGGGTAAAACACAATCAAATTTCTTTTATTACGGTTAAATTATCAAAATGTTAGTCCACTTGAATTGTTCTGTAGGAAGTTCCCCATTACCTACTCCTATTCCATTATTTCTATATCCTATACTAGAATAAATGCATACATTATTCAAACTATCGGTTTACTATACAATTCCATACTCGTCTATATATACACTAAAAACTAAACTGAATTGAACTAACTGTATATAATAATAGCTACACTAGTTTAGTGTGCCTTATTTGTATTCCATATCGTTGACTATAATAGAAAACAACAGAATTTAGCACTTGCCAGTCTGCTCTCGAATTTTAGTTCCCTATATCCCTCCCTAGTCTTACGATACAGACACAGAAGAATGTAGCTGGGAAACTTTTACAGTTTTATTTTACTTTACATCCTTCTCACTCGTCTCTGAAATGAAAAGCAAGTGAGACAAGGAATAATTTCACTCATGTCTACAAATAGAACGGAAGGAAAAGTATAAAGTAAATATCGCATAGATCTGAATTCTAGAGGAGACTCGAAGTACACAAAAAAAAACATATTTCATAACGTAGAAAAGAAATGCCTAGGAAAAAAAAACACAAATAGCTGGCTAAGAAAGTAAAAGAGAATAAAAGTGTACAGGATTTTATCTATCGATTCTATTTCGTACATTAGTAGAGATATAGAGACGGAGAAGATAGAGAGATAGCTCTCCTCTCCTGCAGATAATCCTTTGACTTCCCTACCTAATACAATAATAGTCTTTCACTCTTTGGTTTACGTTAGTTTACATTCGAGTGGTTGCTTTTAGTGTCCTTCCCACTGTTCTCTCTCTCTTCTTTGTAGAAAAGAGGAGAAATTCTAGGGACAGAAAAAGGGAAGACAGCCAGAGAGTAGGTAATGTATTTTGTGACCTGATTGACGGCACCAAGGGGCATGACGAGGCAGGCAACCATGAGGTCGGCTACGGCCAGAGAAAGGATGAGGTAGTTGGCAACACTATGCAGATTTCTCTCCATCCAAATGGCCGCAAGGACGAACACGTTCCCTGCAAGAACACACAGGGCAAAAAGGATCTTCATTATACAAATGCCATTGCATTCTCCACTAATAGGACTATACGATCCTCTTATTGCATTTCTACTTATTTAGTTTGGTTGGTGAAGAGTGAGTGTGAATCAGACAGACGAAGGCAGAAAGATGCCGGAGATGGAGAAAGAGAGCAAGAGTCGATTTATGGAAATACCTTCCCACTCTCTCTTCTACTTTTCTACCTCACGAGACTTTGATCCCTGTTAACGCAGAATTATGTACTAGTCTCCTAGAAGTAACTCTGTTAAACCCTCCTAGCTAGCTACCTACCCACTATTACATCTAATAGCATCTAAAACCAAATCCAAAACAGTCTTACTCCCAGCTAACTCAACTAAATACACTACTTTCTTATCTCTGTACTTTCACTATACAATCCTATAGAATTCTTTCACGATTGTAGCGATGCACCTACCGACTACCCTAATGTAATCCACCCGAGTTAGGAGAAAGTATGCACTCTCTCTACTAACACGGCCCACTACTAGTGCAAAAGAAATATTCGTCGACAGTATTCCTGGGGACTTTTTCTCATTACTTAATGGAGCATGGCTTCTTTCTTTGAATTTCAGTCAGTGGGTGAACTGAAGTAATTGTGTCGTGTGTTCCTGTATTTATTTGTACTTCATTGCATTCCTATGTGATTTTCCGAGTATTCATCTCCTTTTTTTCTAAGTGCATACATAGTAGTCATGTAAGTAACTTAGCTCCAAGCATTAAGTAGGTAACTACATTTTAAATAAAATTTCGCTGTAGATAGTTAATATTATCCTGTCCTCCACTTCGTTACGAGGTGTAAATGGAAAGAATATTAAAAACTATAAAAGTTCATTTAAATCTGTGGGATTACAAGCAGGGCAGTTAGATTAAGTTCTACTTTATTACAGCGTCTAAAAACTAAATCTATATATAGATTGCTAAGCGCAAAATACCCCCCTCCCCTCTCTCCTTCTTTCCACAAGTTGCGCAAGTTTTTTAATTAAGTACGACCTGAGCCCAACACCTGATCCACTAATGAGACCAGAAAATGTAATAATAGCAGCATACCAACAAATGAAGTTGTACATGTCTCTAAATAATTGTCCCCACTTTCTTTTGCTATTTCCCTGATAATTTCGTTGGTGGAGAAAGTCATAGTATGGCATGGTGTCATATCTCTGGCAATGGCCTAGCTTTTAGCTCATTGTTGGCTTCTCTTCTGGTGCTGCAGCATAATAACCGACCTGGTTATAACTACCGGCTATAAAATAAAGGTTTTTCTTGTTAATTTACATCTCATAGAATGTAATGGAGTATGTGCTGCTGTGGCTCCTAGGTAAATGAGCCTGTTTTCAAAGCTAATTTCATGCCTACCACACTTTTCCTCGTCCTTTAACCTCTTTTCTCTACTCATTTGATGAGAGAGGAGCGTGGAAACGTCAGGCAGAGACTGCTCTTGCTCTGGACACGGCAAACAGACCGCATCCTTTATTTCTATGTCAAGTCACTCTCTATCTACACAGTACAGAACACAGATGCAGCTTAAGTCTCTACGCTTCACCTAATTTAGTGCATACGTAAATAGTGAGGGAAAGATAGCTATGTATATTGGAGGGCTCTTTACATTTTCTACCTTTCTCGAGAGGATGGAAAATCAAGTGACCGGAGGAGTGAGCCAGGCAGTTCATCCAATGCACTAACTAACTTTACAAACTCCTCGCTTCATTCCCCTTTGAATTTACATAGGAAAAACATTTGGGAAAAGTGACTTTAGTGACTCTTTCTCCTTTCATCTCCATATTACAACAGTCCT
Organism: Tomocerus minor; assembly: GCA_009936455.2. NCBI lineage: Eukaryota > Metazoa > Arthropoda > Collembola > Entomobryomorpha > Tomoceridae > Tomocerus > Tomocerus minor. Next base: position 5,855 of record JAAAYG020030384.1, read on the forward strand.
AGACTCTAAACTCCATAGCCCCTTTGACTGTCGGAAATCAGAGAAGTTGACTGATCAAAAGGAAGCCCGCCCACGGCAAACTCTAATTAGGCTAAGCGTCAATACTCCCAGATACTTTCCTTCATCCACTCTTTTGTTCCTACATTTAAATGTTATCACACTATAAAGCTAACGCTATGCAAAATCAAACCGTCCAAACCACACATTTCTAGCTATGAACTTTTAAACGTGCGGCAAGGACAAACTACTATTCCTCAAACCTTTACTACATAGGCACTTATTATAGTTACACCTGCTCTAGTTATTATATTAAGTATAGTATCACAGTCACACAGGATAAGTGCTATGAATTTGTTATTCTTTATTTTCCACAACGTCGATGTCCTTCTCCTGCCCATTCAAGAGGCTTAAGCATAGTTATCAGTTATCTTATCAGCAAATATCAGTCGCATGTCACACTAGCAGACTAGCTAATAAATAGCTGTTTTCTCAGTTAAGTGTCTATATCTATCTCTATCTATCTTAAATCGCTATCTAAACACAATGAACAATATAACTCTATTCCAAACTACCAAACATTGAATTCCCTAACTTCTAATATATAGCATTGCAATGTTTACGTTCGGCTCAGTTGACTTGTCTGTAATTTATAACCTTCGCCCTGTCTTTTAGAATAAATAGTATCTACCTATCTACGTATGTATGCACGACTCTCCGCCAATATTTAGCTACACTATCTAGAAAACTTAACTGCTATTATGCCCTTGTAGGAGACATGCAACTTTGATATGTCCTAAAAGCAACTATTATAAGGTCTGAGAGAGAACTCAAGTTAAACTTGGGACATTTTATAAATATTCGACAGGAGGAGGAGTAACCTAGCTCTCTCTACTCTTTGTCATCCCCGTTTTACACGAATTGCATAATACATATATTTTACTATATAATTGGCTTTCGTTTAATTTTAATTTACAGCGAATTTCAAACGCGGGATTTTCTTTTCAATTCATACTAAGGTAACATGTATTTACTGTAAAGAATCCTACTACCATCCTCATGATATCCTACAAAATTAAGGTAAAAGGAGCACCCTCCTAAATGAGATTGCTTTTCAGATTCAATGAGAAGAAACCTCCTAAGTTCCTATTATACTACTATCAAGTTAAGTATTAACAGTTGAGTTAAGCCTTACAGCGAACCGTCTTATACTGTACTGTACCTGTCTGAATATTGAATCTAAAGATGATACTCCGTGTTACAGTGCATCGTGAAAATTGAATTGTCGGCTACCCGCATCGACATGTGAGACGCATCCTTAGGCTCATTATTAGCAATTATCCTATAGCTAAATTGAAAGTGTTGATAATTGAATCGATTGGGTGGTTGTTATTGAAAATCTTTGTAGTGGTTAATTGGGTTGTGTCAGAGATTGAGTTTATAAGTAGGTTGAACTCAATTTACAATCACTGAGACTAATATTTTGAGCTTGAAAATAGCTACAACAAGGAGCATTAAAGTAATAAAGTTAGAGTTGTTTGCTAGTTTATGTCAAAGACGTCCTAGGCTTCAATCTTTACTGTAACATAAAAGGTTTGAAAATGGAGGAGATGACGGGAAAGTAGAATAGCTACGCTTTGCTTTGAGTTGGGAGAGAAAGCAACTCGGATTTAGAGTGAAAGTGAAGCCAAGCAGTGGCAAAGCAATTAACGGCGCGTTTAAAGCAGAAATGTAAGATTCATGGGATTGCTCCAGAACAGATATAAAGGGGATGATATAGATACTTAGGTAGTTAGGACAGGCAGGTATAGTGGATCCACCTCTGTGCCTTATAGCATTAAGTATTAACTAGCCATCCTTGTGTCTTTCACTCAATGGAAAAACCAACCAACAGGAGACTTCGCTTCCCTTGGCTTTACTCAACCAGTCAAATAACGAAACTGAAGGATATCTTTTGTAAGTATTTTCGACACGAGCTGTTTTTCAACTGAATTCCTCCGCTAAGAGTAGGGAGTCTATGGGAAAGGCGAGATAAGATTGTGTCGCTACCCTCATAAATATTATATCAATACAGATGCATAGACAGAAAGCTCTTCCCCGGCTGGCTCATCTTTTTGCCTATCTGTAGCTCTGAGTTTATTACCTTAAGGTAATATAATAGCTCCTCACAAGAAAATAACCTAGCCAGTTGAAAGATCAAATATCTTCATCCCCAGGTGTATTCATACTCCTGTCGTCCCGTTTTACATTTTCCACGGCTCAGCTCTCCATACTAAATACAGAATATATTAATAGATAGACATCTTCTATCTTCTTCTATATTGTAACTTTAAGCTCGATCAGTCTCTCTATCCTCTTTTTAAACAGCATATTATTATATAGAGCATAAAACTGTTTCATCCTTTTTTCATTCTAAGACATTCTTTTAATCTTGAGATGCGTTAAAGAACAAGGGCACCACAAGGCTCCATTTATTTCAGCTGTTAGTGATGGAAATATATAAATAGGAGGAAGATAATAAAATAGTTGCACTTCCATTTTAGCCAACTGATGAGAAATCCCTAGTTCCCAAGAATTATTATCATCAAGATCACTTTCAAGCAGTTTGAAGCTTCTAGCTTTGTCTTCCTTTCTAAGTATAAATATAGAGCTTAATGTGAAAGTTCCAAAGTGAAAGCACCACTTTTATTGCACACAACTTATTATCGATACTCCTTGAGCTTGTTAGAAGACTTCATAAAAATACCGGTACTTTGACTTTGCTGCCTACTTAACTAGAATATTTTATGGGCTCGTTTATTACACAGAGTTTATTATGAAGTAGGCAAACTTTTGCTCGAAACAATTGTTGTTGCCAGAAGAAAGGGGTGGGAGCAATCATAATTAAATGAATGAAACATTTGTCGCTGATGTCAGTTCACATACGGCTGAAGAGGAGCAGTAATAACCTGAGCTCACATCCACTTACGTCAAGAAGCCTACACAGGCAATATAAATTATCCTCTGATTCATCTTTATTTTCTCCTGATTTATTTTTATACTTTCTTTCTACACTAGGTATATGGCTACTCAAGGCTATATATTGACTATTAGTTCATCAATAAATAAAATAGCCACTTTTCCCCAGGAAAGTCAAAGAACAAAGCTTAGCTCTTTTACCGACTCTCTTTTTATGAGTTTGCAGTGTGAGAGGATCTGACAGCCAGAAAAAACCGGTAAAAGCTAACAGAATTAATAATTCGGGGTAACGGAAGATTGGATGTTGTTGAATAACTTACACCTCCACTACTGATGGAGAAAGAACACAAGTTGGACAGTAAAAGAGAGAGAGCGATGGACAAACGTGTTTGTCCTCTGTGTTAAATTACTTAGACAAGTATATATTACAGACTATATCATATATCTCATTAGGTATTCTATATCTCATCTATGACATAGTAATGTAAAAGAGAATCTCGGATGATCAAGCCAAATCAAATATGCACATCTGTTTCGACGGCATATGGTCTGCGTCAGATCAAAGATCAAATAAATATTCTCGTAAAATACTTGGGAAACGTGCAAACAATGAATCTTACACGAAGGCTATGCAAGTCAAAAGGGAATTTAGTGCAGGAGGAGAAAACGAGGAATACACTACATTTGTAACAGAGCGAAAAAAAAAAACTACGAGAAAAACTTGCTACACTCGTGATTGCAATGGCAGTAGTAGGAATGGCAAAGTATAATCTTCTCTCGTCCTCTTCAGTTCTTCACGAGTATATTTAGGTTTCCCTTTTTTACCGCTTTTCCTCGAATGCTCTCTCACAAGTAAACTGATAAAAAGCCGATATAGACACAAGTATACATTATCTAATGTACTGTTTGACTTGACTTGCTACATAACTCAATAGTTATGGGATGATGTGAGGAGTTAGTAGCTATGTTATAGACATTAGACATGCATACAGATACATACTTATGTATACATAAGATTACACACGAGCCACGCCAACCAAACCCGTCGTCCAGAAGAGTCATCTGAAAAGAAAAGAACAGGCGGCATGCATGGCTCTATATATAATCCAGTTAAACTGTTGTTTCTAACATGTTTCTAACATACATTTTATTATTTAAGCTACTTCACTTACTTAGCCAATACATTATTCTGCCATGTATTACAACATTTTTGTCAGTAGGTAGTATATATAGAGAGGATATCTTAGATAATAAGCTCGACTATATACATATAGGCTTGGTAATTACAAAGGCTATACTCGTCACACTTCACTATCTCCTATAGTTAACTACTTAATAAATATCTGTTAATAATACAGCTGTAGAGCACTCTCTTCTCTATTGCTCGATGGAAATAGAGATACATCCAGAATTTAGAAAGCAGACTGAACAGAACAGGCAGACTGACATGAAAAACTGACAACTGATACTCCGACCAGCCGTCCAACTTAGAAAGCCAACTCGCAAACAGGCCCAGGCAACCAACCAACCCCGTTCTCTCTTGTTTATCTCTTTTGAGTGGCTTTAAAAAGCCGAGGACTCATAATCATGACAATCAAGCTGCTCCTTATTTATTACTCACTTTTACTGTTTGACTGATACTTTGCCGAGAAGAGGCATCTTGTGTTTGCAGTTAGTGGCATATTGTAATATGCATGCATCCTGTCCTATCCTTCGTTTTGCCCTGGCTTATTAACATTTATTCCGATAACCTCTGCCGTCTCTCTGCGAAATTGCCGTCATGTCAAGTCATATACTCACGTAACTCTCCCATTACGCTACTTATCTATAAAACTCTTTGTTATTGATATAAAGATGTCTGGACGTGCTATCCGAATACCAAATGCCCTTTCTCCTCTAATTTCCTACATATTTTAGCAAAAAGTTACCAAATAACAGCAGCAAAACATTCAACATGCATTTTGTTCTAGATTCTAGATAAATCCGACAGAATCGACACACCGACTGCCGACCGTAGCTTATTACTGCGAATGTATGTATTAGCCCTCGTGGAGATGTGTTCAATGTCAAATGATATTGTTTACAAAGAGGTCCTGTCTATTCGTAACCTAATTATATATAAAGAAATATTTTAGACAAACGGATTGACATTATATATCTGACTTGTATCTATCTGATTGTGCATCTAGCATATAAATTTGAATCTCTGATCGTGATATCATCCTGTCACGTCTGTCCTCCTCCTGTCTACGGGGAATGCTTAGAATACAATTTAAAAAGTTACGTGCCCAACTCATGGACATCTATATTAGTGATTTTTCATGGCAATTTTATGTTTCAACTAAACGAGTATGGCTTAAGTGACTCATTCTGCCCTGACTGTTCCCATAATACTAAATTTAAAGTGCTTCCTAATTCCTAACTCTTTACAGGAAAAATGTACCACGTATTGCTTAGTCTGCTTCGTAGAGAATTACACAGAAGTATTAGTAGGTTCATACGATGTGTATTAGAAAAGGATGGATAATTTATACACTGTGTATAGCCTATTCGTATGTTAAATGTAGCAATGAAAGTGTCGAGTTAGGGAGATAAACATTAATGTTAAAAAAGAAAATGCTAATAAAGCTGGGATGATAAGCACTGTTTGCTTGTGTATCTGAAATAATATAAGTGTGCATATTTCTAATAATGCTTATTACTGAGAGTAAACAGAATTTTTTACGAGCACGTTCACAGAAAAAGAATGCAAAACGCAAGTAATGAAAGTCTAACTGACTGAGTTTATTTGGCAGGTTTAATTTTCTTTAGGTGCTTAGAGCTTACGTATAGGTACATGTTACTTCTTCTGGTTAGGATAATGTATGTAGGGAAGTATAGTGTTGTTTTTTAGCACGGAAAAGAACATTTAACATTGTAGTGTGGCTAGGCTGACAACAATCTCGCGTAAAATGGGAAAAAGGAGAAGGCTAGCATTACACTTTCCGTGTGTTGTGGAATTTGAGAGAAAGAGAGGAAATAAAGCTAATAGCATGCCCACAGTCAGTTAAATGCGAGGCTACTATTATTGCTAAATGGGCCGTGACGATGCAAAACAAGGAGAGCTATTCAAAAGTGCTTTAATGGCCACTTTAACTCATAGGGACAAGGGGGAAAAGGAGCTTTAACAATCCAGAAAAGCGTAAGCAGATACAAGACAAAAAGCTCCTTTATCTATTAGAGGCTTAGAAAAGACTTTGCTACTCAACTGAACTACGTAGTTTTTTTGGTTTTGCAAGGATTTGAGACAGAACATAGACAGAAGAGGATCTGATTGACTGTGTTGAACTTAACTGAACTACAGTAAATTGAATTGAATTGAATGGAGGACAGGAAGGAGGAGATGAGGATGGGAGAGAAAGGCAGGCAGCAAGCAGGGAAGTAGGAAGACAGGGTTACTTATTTTGACTAGAGATCTATTGAAAATTGAAAGGACGTTAGAGGAAGAAAGGTGTTCTGCTCTGTATCTACTTGAGAAAAGCGTAATGTTTAAGTGAAAGTTATTTTCAGAACCCTTTTCTCTTTTCACCTTTATATTACATTAATAAATTGGATTAAATTCCGAGAAAATTGAAAAATACATCCTTTTTCTACAATAACGACACAACAAAACAACTGCTATTCTACGCAGGTAATACTATGAGTCTTCATAATAACACCATAATAGAATAAATAATCCGATTCGGTTGGCTGTTATAAAAATCCGAGATTTAGTAAATAGGGCACTTACCAACAACGGTAGCTAGGATGATGAGACCGAGGAGGGCTGAGGTGAAAACCATGACAAGGAACTCCTCGCCATCTTCTCCTCGGCTCACGTTGACATGATTGGTTAAGTTCGTTTCATTGGGACTGAGACTGGGGTCAACGTCGCCGGTAGAAAAATTAGCGATGTTGTTGTCCATAGGACAAGACAATTCTGAACTGGCACGACACAATTTTCAACTGAAGAGTGACTGACTGAATGATGACAGAAGACGATTGTGACTTAACGAGAGACAGCAACAGGAGAAGGGAGGTAACTTTCAAAATAAATTTCAGATCCTTTTCTGATACTGATCAGTGATGAGTGACACTGGTGTCGTTGTAAGGCGACGGCCAGCTCTTGGATAAAACTAACTAACTAATTCCTTGGCTTTTCAATCCTTCAGTCCTAATAACAGTTTCTAATATTTCACTGTTTACTTAGGCAAAAAATGGTTGACCTCCTGTGGCACCTTGACAAGGGTAATGTGAAAGCTGGAAATTCAGAGCAGTCAGGTAGTCATAAATTTTGATAGATTGGTTGATAGACGAAGAGGAGTGAGAAAATTGGTTTGGTTCCCGTGTAAGTTGGAAAATGTTGAGGAAAGGAAATGGGTAAAAAATGTGTTGAGATGCTGGGATCCGAATCGGGTGGTAATGGTGAGTGCTGAAGAAGAGAAATCGCAAAAGACGACAAGTCTGCACCAGCATGCCGATGTACAGACCGAGTGGCGGGCGGCGGACGACTAAAAGAGAACCAAGCCCGGAATCCTCCTTTTGTAAAGGCTGCCTTTCCCGAGCAACTCCTCGTTCGTTTTGTGCAATATCCTCCTTTTACTTATCCCCCTGCTCTTCTATTCTATCCTGACCTGACTGACTACTTGAATTCCTTTCCTTTCCTCTCTTGGTTTCCTCTTCTATTAATTTAACACTAGAAACACATATTTTAGTGAGGAAATATAGACTAGCGACTTCTCTCCTTGATTTACCTTTTCTCCCTCTACTTTTACTCTCCGTCTAATCCCTAATGCATTTTTACCTTGCTCTGGCACAGTTTCAGAAATAGATTCAAGTTAGCATAAAATTAACATAAAACAATTTACTTTCTAAATAGAGATTTTAGGGAAATCAGCCCTGAAAGAATTATTGCTTTGCCTACCCATCTCCTCTTCTATCTCTATCTCTTCTTTTAAACTGGCATTAAGTATTAAGTGTGAAAAGGAAAAAGGTTTTATCTCAAACTTAAACTTCTGAACGAACCATTAACCAACTTAAAGGTTAAGTTTCCTCAGTCGACTAAGTTTAAGTTACCTAGTAGTCGATGATACGACGTGAAACAGAGAAGATATGTAATAGGCCTCCTCTCTCTTCTCAAAAACTGCTGCCCTCCTCGTCTGTGTCTGTAGCATTTAGATGTCTAGGTGTGAAATGCACGTAGACAGAATGTGCGAATTCTATACATGTGAACATTCCAGATGGAGAAGTTAAGTTGATAGGAGAGCAGTCAACTCCAGTCAGTCTAAAAGTTATCCTTTGAGGTTTCCAGCAAAACTCTTGATACTTTCGAATAGGACCACAATGCAATAGCATTCACATCGATTGTAGCCCAGCCACACATAACAGTGTCGATTACAGGTGCCTAAATCAATTATAAGCTGTACAATGGAAAGGGGCACGATGTTATTGTGTTATTTATTATGCAGTATTATCATTTCACCATTCTATCTCTTCTGCAGCACTACCGTCTAATAATTTTCCAACAAGGTCTTGTTAAACTAAACATCAGTTCGCCAGTCTGTTCAGACTATAGTACATACTGGTATAATATTGTATATTATATAATAACGTCTGATATATATCTAAGACATATATATTACAACAGTTCTCTGTTTGCATAAACTGTAAACAAAGATTGCATATAGCTCCCCAATCAATTCTGTGTTACTACATTCCACTTTTATTCTTGTTTGATCGCTCAAATTTTCCTTTTATGTTCGTATGAATATATTATTACCTTCTAAAAAGACAGCACAATACAGAAAAGAACTGGGAATCATACACTATAGCGTACTGTAGTGCTGTTATTGCACAGTATGGCATTGTATCGTGCATTAGCCATTCTTTTTCTGCACTAAATAATAGGTAAACCCTTTATTATTACATAAATACATGTACAGTATGAGTCATCAATTTCTCTCGGCTAAAAATGAAAGCCTTCTTTTCACTGAGACGCCTTACCGCTCCATTTGATAAGACTTAATAACTATTTCAGTTACTAATTCAATCAAGTACGATAAGCCGCCCTGGGGTGACCCATCGAAAGCGTAATAGAATATTTCAACACATGCAATAGCCACCTCGATCCCATGTTTTGCAACACGCCTATACTCAATCTGATGAAACACATTCAAAGTCCTACTGTGACCTCTGAATACACAAACAATCCCAGGAAAACTATTGAAGCATGAGTACCCTTCGCCAAATTAAATGCTTTGCCAGCCTGATAATTATTTTAAACGCCAAGCCTCTCATCGCATAATCACAAAATTGACCAAGGAAAGACTAAAAAAATCAATAGAGATATAATTATTAAAGCCCAGTCCAAACACAGTCCACACTCTTTACCATCCATCGTCGTTAATAGTGCAAAAAAATAAAAGTACACGAGTAACGAAAAGCGAAACGAATCATTCATTTTTTGGTAGGCGCTTTGACAGTCTGCGTAAGATAAGCAGGAAGTATTCAATCTAAAACACAGTTGGAAATATTACGCTATTGATTTATCGTCCTCGCAATTAGATTGGTATTTACGTTTTACTTGTGAAAATTGACAAATATTTTACTATAATGAAATATCCTGCCAAATTCATCATCAACCTTAACTATTTATTACTCTCTACATACTTTTAACTCTTAATGTATACATAACCTTGATTGTGAATGTATGTCATACTTTCCATTCAGCATTTTTCCTGTTTCTGCTTTGATGCACTGTGATACCT
>JAAAYG020030406.1:5166-15585 GCA_009936455.2 Tomocerus minor
AGAGGGCTATCATCAGTATCATTGGCTTAGTTTCAATGACAGTGTCTTACTCTAGCACCAATATATGTAGCTCATATGCATGTGGTTGGTTTACTATTCAGTAACCCCTAAATATCTTGATTTGACATTTACTCTGCTTGTAGCAAATGAAAAAATAGCATTCAACTTAATCGACTTTAATAGAAAAACCCTTTCATTCAAAAAAATGGTAATTGTACTAGTAACACATTTGGAAAGGATGGAAGAATAGTCCTCAAATACTTATTAAAGAAAAAATCAGTGTGATTACTCTTCGCGGGCTACATAGATGTAACCGAACCCTATTTTACTACTTTCTTGAGTTTACTTTCGCTGAAGTTCTGTTGCCGCACGCAGTTTAGTTCAACTGTATCCTAATGCCTGTAATGTAATGTAAACGATACGATAAAGGAGCCAGATTCCTAATATGTGAATTTGCCATGTATCAGTGTTCGAACAAATCTCATCACATCAGTTTCCTTTTAGCTAGGCATCCTACACTTGGAAAAACATTGCCCATACTAGTTTCTGGTTACTCTTAACTTTAACTTTTCCTAGTAATTCTCTTTACCCTTAAATTTAAGTTTGTAGGTCGACATTTGGACATGACTTTCGTTGATATACTACTCTTTTTTATAAGATCCTACACTATAATACATTTTTTTTTCTTACACACAAACTATAATATGCCTCAAGTATAATTCTTACTTAAGTTCATAAAAGTATATGTAGTAGCAACAGTATTTAATGTGTCACGCAGTACATAGGTATATGTACTTAGGTATATTATAGTCAATATGTCTCTCATTCTTTTCCTCCTTGAAAAATTTATGTTTCTAATAGAAAAGTGTAAAGTTCTTGAACAAAGTGAGAACAAGTCAACTATCCCTGAAGAACATGCAAAAATGCAGTTCACGCAGGTAAACACATGATTTCTATTCTTACAGGGACGTACACTATAAAACATTTATATGAAGTGCACGTTCCGTGTCTTGGGAACTAGGGAATATAGTGAAACTCCTACGTACATGCACTCTACCTCATTCTGAGTTGATCTAGCTATATCTATATAGACATTAACTTCAGTTATACAAACGTAGGTATATATTTATATATGAGCAGGTTATATAGGGGCAAGGTTGAAGTAGAGAGACTGCCTATCTAAGTAATCCAGGTAGTGTGTTAGTAGTAAGTGTGCTATCTGCTCAGCACTACATATTTTACACTATGTCGACATCGCCTCTTTTCGGCACTGTGGATAAAAAAGTGAAGGAAACCCGCAAACAAATAGGGAAAGTAGGGGAAAACACCTAGAGAAAACAGACGGTGACATGAAGAGTTTCACTTGGAGAGCCCAGGAATATCAAGATAGAATTTCAGAGCGAGAAAAGGAGCGAAAGAGAGAGAGAGAGAGAGAGAGAGAGAGAGACAAATAGTTGTAAAGCCATTCGACTGTGTACTTTTAGATAGTGTACAAGGAGCCAAGTGTTTACAGTCTCTATAGTGAGAATAATCCTAGTACGTGAATGTAAATGGGGAAGGGAATCTAGTTGTGCGAATCGTGTCCTCGCCCTCATGCCTTCAATTTGTGTATATTAGTAGCTATGTGTCTATTGCTAAACAGTTAGCAAGTGTACATGGCGAGTCGAAAGCCATGTGGTTTCTTTAATGTTGTTTTAGCTCCTGTGGCTGCTGGGGCTAAGTTTCTAAATATTTGTCCTTGGCCACACATCTATATGCATGGACATCACAGATAGGAGTGGATTAGATTGTGGACACTCTCGCAGAGATAATAGGGGAGCTTAAGGACCGCTCTGGCATAATAGGAGGGAGCATGGAGCTCTAAAGTAAATACGTACGATAATGTGTGACAAGAGGATGTTTGTTATTTGCGAAGGAATAGTTTGCACTTTCCAGTTGGCTGCTTGGCCACGTTACATATGGAGAGAGGAGCCATGAGTGACTCTAACGGTCAAACTAATGGGATCTATATTTCAACTTGCCAGGGGTGCCATGCTCCTCTCCTCTCTCCCACGTCCATCCGACTCAACTCACTTACTCACTGACCAAAAGACAAGACACTGGCCCATATATTTTTTGACTAGACTTGAGTGAGTGGCTGGATGTGCCTTCGTCGACTAGTCTGTTAAGTCTCAGTCCAATTCAACTCCCGCTCACATCTGTAAAGAGTCCAGGAGTCCAGCGAGCGAAGACTGTCCACTAACTACGGAGTGGTAATCCAGGAGGCCACTTCCTCCTCCTAGTCAACTCAAGGATATTCCATTCCACTCCACAGTGTCGAGTCCACTCAAATCACGTCACACACTCTTCCCTAACACTTTCACTCGCAACCTTAGCCAGGCCACTTACACTCTCCTGCCTAATAGTGCAACATACCAACATTTAGCATTAGCTCGCATAACTCTAACCCCACCAGTCAGTAGTTTAATGTATAAAGCTCCCACACACACCACTACTACTTTTACTTACTCCTAACATACCAATACACGACCAAGGAGTAATTGTATTTTACAGTCTTACATTACTTACGTTACAATGCGCTCCATTGATTTACGCAACTGAAGTGACTAGCCTTTATGATAAAAGCTAAAGTAATGTCTAAAGTGCCTGAATCTAACTCTCGGACTCAAATGCAGTAAATCCATTCCTATTATATCGACATGCTCTTCTAGTACAGTCTATATATACATACATTCATACTACTCAGCTACACACACTACAAATGTAGCTATTTATCTACTTTAAACGGCCTAGTAGTAGCTACTCATAATATGTTAGCCCCTTAGGTTTACTTTTTATAATATAAGAGTGTATAGGGTGTAATATTGTCTAGCCCTACTTTATATGTATGCAAGAAAAAGGTGCACACTAAGTAAGAACTGAAAAAGAAAGGAGTCCATAGGAGCTACTACGCAATCTACTATATAAAGAATCATTTCACTTCGGTTTACGAACTAAAGTAAGTAATTTGTCTGTTTGCTGACTGTTTCAAGACTGCGTCATCGATCTTATTTAGTTTACTACTACTATACATACACTTTACACGGGACTATGCATTGTATTAACAGGAGTGGGTACCCACTGTGTACTCCGACCAGGAAAGAAAGAAAACTACTAGAGAAAGGTAAAAGTAAAAGGCAGTTGCATTGCAAGAACAAAGTTTCCTTTCGTCACACGGCTTTCTTTTCTCCTATATTTACCTTCACTACCTTTCTCCAGATATACTTACTTATACTTTACTACTGAACACACACACACCAACAGCTACATTTCCCCTACAACATTCATAGCTACTTATACTTAGTTACTTACTTAGCTGACTGGTGTGGAGTGGAGACCAGTCAAACGAAGCCCTACTCAACTCAACTCCTTCAACTCAATTCTCTTCCGTTTTCTTTTGCTCCAGTAATATTCATAATAAAAATGTCCTTATCTCCCAGTGTGCCTCCGTGGTTAAGTTTCGTTTGCTGATTTCGCTTCGTTTGCTTTTCCTATTTTATTTCCTAACAATCATACTTGCGTAGACACTTCATCAAAGTTATTATTTATACTAAAAAGATAATATTATATTACTTTCAAAGCTATGAGAAGATATATCATATGACTAGTTATATCGTATAGCATAAAATAGCAATCCACATCATTTAATAAACTTAGTATACAAATTCTTCCTTGAAATACAATAACTTGGAAAACAGAGAAAGCAACCTGATTCTTTTTTCAAAGCAATTTCATTTAAATTTATTATTCACAATGAAAACTAATGTAAATGAATATAGCGAGGAGAAAACTTATGAAGAGAAAGTTGACTCCACTTATAGCGCTACAGTCAGTAGATAAACATGAACTGAGTTTCAGGAAGCAAGTTACACTAAGTTCATTTTCATTGTAGTAACCCTGCTAGTATTGTATTGTATAGGTACCTAAAAAGTCAGTCTTCTCTATGTTGACTCGTAAACAATGAAAGGAGATTATTGAATTTGGTTTGATGGATCTGTTTCGAAGACTACTGACTGAAGTAACTTGAACGGTCAGTACATCGAACGAAGGTAATTCTACCCTTGTAAATAGTAGTCGAATCATCAACACTTGGAAACCACAGAGAAAACAACAAACAATGCTCGCTCTGCTACTCTCCAAACATTTCCATGCGTATCAACTTACTTCTAGTCGAAGGACCAGGAGCGTAAGGTGAAATTTTGACCTACTATATAACATAATATTCCCGACGACTCTACCTCTCTCTCTCCATAGCACTTGGTCGAAGAAACTTATTTTCTTTCAGCAATTGAAATGAACATTGCATAAAAACTTGTAACAAACTTTGGGTCTGTAGTTAACTTTTACTTTGCTTTCTCTTGTGCATTATGTAATGTGTACTACTTGTAACTTACAGTATTATTCAGCAGAAAATCATAATACTATGTCTAAGGTGTCTGTTAGTTTGTTCTATTTCCATTGCCTACTTCAATCTACTCGAATCTCTTTTTCTCTGTGTGTCTAAAGTGTAAAGGAAGGTAACGGTAATCAAATAATGCATAGGTAGTCAAGTTTGCTACGTAGTATTTTACATCACAGTAGTACTCGACTCAAGTTACTATCTGTCTGTGCACTCTGGTGACGCCGTAGTTCATTGAGTTACACAATGGCCAGTCAGAGTAGGCAAACTTCAACTTGACTCTTATGTACTATTCTAAATTCTAAAAGTAGTAAACGTATACACACTTCAACTTTATTTTACTGTTGTCTCTGTGCACCTATAGCCAAATATGCAAACTGCACCGTACTACGCGGCACAGAACAGCCCAAAAAGAATGTAAAACTACTTTATTGCTCAGAAAACACTACACTTCTAACTTCCAAGACAATGGACACACAGAAATACATGCTCTGCTCAAGTATGCCTATGTGCAGCGGGTTTTAAAACAACTTTATATTATTGCAGTTTGAATTGAAGAACTTGTCAAATTGGCGACTTACCTTCACAGATACCTAAAATAATATTGATCGACAAAATTGCCATTTTTAAATTATACCATGCCAATTCAACAAAATTACTAAAACCTCTCAAACATTTGTTGCACGAAAAGGGCCGCCCACTTACTAGCACAGGATATCTTTAAAAAGCATACTACAAAAAGGTTTTCTTTTGGTCGACTTGGAAGGCGAGAGAAAGGGAGCGGCACAGGAAAAAGATAAAGTGAAAGTTTGTAAAAATAGAAAAGGTAGATTTAACCAGGAGAAAGAGGAGAATAACCTAAAGGTAGCCATTAGCATAGCTTTAGTATTTGTTCTTGTGAGTGCATTTGGTTGAGCGAGAGGTCTAGTACTACAGGCTATTGTTGTAAACAAGTAGAATCCACTGATCTCGTCTAAAATTGGTAGAGAGTAGAGCTTCTTTATGCATTGATATGTAGATGGGTAGCTTAGTTATCTAAAGTAAGGGCAAGGAATTCCAGAGAAGCTATTCTCCTCCTAATATTATGCTCATGTGGTGAGCAAAGGTAATTCGAATCTGGGGATGTAAAGAGTGTGCAGCACTATTCTTTAGGTAGCTACCTACTGCATAAATGTACGTGTGTATAGAAGTTGAGAAAGACAGAGGCGGTATACTGATACGTGTAGGGATAGCACATGCATAGATAGGTAGCATGAAAGATATCGATTTTGACAAAGGAAATATAAGGAAGGTGAGACGTCCATAAAATACATACAACCATATATTTATAGATAGGGACTGAGATATTATAAAAGTTATACGAGTGCCGTAGTCCATTGCATAGCTCTACAATTGCATACTTTTATACGTTCTGTATATGTACATACATATATTAAATATGGTGTAGCAGGACGGAGTATTTTCTTTAGATTCTATTGGACAAAGGTATGTAGCAGTGTGTAGTGTAACAACTCTGGAGTTAGGCATGTTCTATTTGTAAAATATACACTACCTGTCCGTATACAGAAAAGAAAATTGTAGTTGGAACCGGGAAAGGTGGATTGAATTGGAATGGAAACATTTTCTACATTAGGAAAAAAGTGGAGTCGTCCGAAATGTAGTCGTAGTCGTAGGAGTAAGTAGTGGTAGCGGTAGTAGTAGTGGTAGTGGAGTGCTGAGCTTAAGGTAAGCAAAGGAAGCAAGCCAAACTGAATTCAATAGGAAAAGAAAGCCAAAGGATGCAGCAGGAGTTGACTGACAGAAAACAGTTACTGGTCGGGTAGGGACATTATTCCTAAGCCCAAGCTAACCCAGACGAGCAGAGCAGGGCAGAACAACCACACCAGCTAAGTAACCAAAGAAAGGAACTCATTGCCAGGTAAAAGTGCAAGTTGAAGGTGTGAGACGAGACGTAGAGTTGTACATAGGTGGCCACGAGCCGGGGTGTGGAAAGAATCGTTGAAGGAATGCCTAGACATACACTATGGCATCGCTCCCACATACATCCAACAAATTTCAATCCAGAATATCCTGACGGGAAAAAGAAAGAGTTCAGAGCGGCGCTCTCCGTCGGATGCAATCCTTTTCCAATGTTAAATGTAAGTGCATAACTCTTTTATAGAATAGCTACATCCTACCTAAACGGAGCCGTCCTCTTTGAATGCTCTCTCCTACAACATCTTCATATAGACACTCATATAGGTATATTCAAGATATAACTGCTAAGGCTCACCGAGCGTATCAGAGGAGCAAACTCTCTGTGCCCTCAGAATAGCATCTAAACATCTAAAGTTGAAATATCCTGTTCATGATGTGTTGTCTGGTTTTGGTTTCGCTTCATGCTTGTTGTGTTATGCATGTCTATGCTGTCGAATCTTTTTGAATCTTTGGACTGATACGAAGGACGCTCATAGTACTAGCACTACCTTTCTCCCTCGAGCAATATAATAAGTTTCTGGACCTGTGTATTTATTCTCTAGGCATATGCGGATTATCATTACACTGCTAGTATAGAAGCAATAACCATAGTGTAGCAATGTTGTACTTGTACTGGATCAGGATCAGCTCACGTCCATCCCAACAGTTCTACGGAATATATCTGCCCTCTAAGTATAAATAGAAATAATATTTATACTAAAGTTGTTATAAATTTTGCCAATACACAACACAGTGGAATATAGACAGACAAGATAGTATTTGAGTATAAAACACCTTGCCTTGGTATGAATAGCAGATAGCATGTGCATTCAATTTCTAAATGAAAAAAGTTGTGAGGGGAAAAGGCAGAAGGAATATGAATGTGCAGAGATAGAAGTCTGGAAAGTGGAAAATGTAGCAGCCAACAATCAATGAGATCCTACTACGTATGGTAACAAAGTAAGTAAAAGAAGGAGTAGAGAAATAGTATGTACTAGTATAAGTATAAGCTACTATGCTCAAGAACCATAGGCATAGAAAATATTATAGAGGATGCTTTAACTATAGTTCAGTTAGGAGAACGTAGAGCATTACTGGGATAAGTGCGATAAAGCAAGAGTATTTGAGTGAGAAGAGATGAGAGATGCCCGGCTGCCATTGCAATCTAATATTTTTTAACTTACAAAACATTAGATAGCATAATATAAAATATAAAGTTAAGTAGAGACTAAAGTAAAGGATTTTATTAGAATGCCACACTACAACTGCACTCTGAAGTCTGCAGGACTGATACTAGATCCGACGATACATGTCATAGTCATAGCATGTTATGTTATTTTATGTGTAATCAGATGGAATGGTCTTTCAAAATGCCTAAGCTGAAATGGAGAGTGAAAGTAGTTTTGCTCACTGACTGTAGAGAGAGAGAGAGAGAGAGAGTGGAGTCGAGGCAGGCGGGGATAGCGGCCAATCCAACTTTCGTAGAATGGGATAAACACACACAACTAATACTTATATCAAGTACATTTACACGCTACTTCAAATGCGGCATAGCACAGAGCCCACTACATACATAACCAACTACATACTTATGTACTTGTACTTCTTAGTAGTAGCACTACTAGTGATGCACACAAATGTTACTAACTCGATCTTCTTTATTTCCGACTGTGTATAACTACTTATTTAGTTTAGTTCGACTTTACACTTTACACTCGTCTCACTTAATTCCATCACAGATTAAGATGAAGAAAGAAGAGTTAGACTAACAGCGGTAGAAGTTGTGGAGATCCTACCAAATCCTACGCCTTCCATTCCCTTCAAAACAAATTCAACAATACTCGTTCCTTTCCCCAGAATCCTCACTCCCATGTAATGTGCTTCTAACATCTACTTCTTCTGCAACATGTACCTCGAATATCCTACTAACTATTTCCTACACGCTACAAGTCCAGTCTGGTAAGCGTACTACAACAACTGCTAACATCATACCAAGGCTTTTTATATACCATGCACCATCATAATAACTACGCAACTTAAGCATAATACTTATGAAATGAAAGCATGTACTCATGTTTAACTTAATATAGACTATACAGTGTCATTGCATTTTACTTTCGTATAAGATGTAACATTGTTTACAGGCCAAATAAACCGTAAATGCGTTACGTACATTTCAAACGTAAATCGTAATGCCTACTATGATATCTCGCTAGGCGAAAGAAGAGTCGCGACACTTTAACACACAAAACGTTATGCGCTATTTTGCGTAATAGTCCTTGCCCCCCTTGAGGCTCTGTAGCGACATCACAATATACTTTCCAAGTCCCAAGCCCTATTTTACATTAAATAGTGTTTTGATTGCAACTTAGAAATTTTCCCGGCCTTCAAATGCAACTTTCGTATATAGATGCGTACGATAATCCATTGCCATACTAAATGACAACTTCTGGGGTAATGAGCAAAAGCCAAATCTAATTTATAGAATTAATTTGCAACGCACATGCTGTTAAGATATTAAGTGCACTAAAATTCTGGTGTACTAAATTTCTCGATACGACTAGGTCATTATTGTATCAATTCGTGGATCTCAATTATATATTGCCAAGAAACCTAAGAATACAGTGGGCGTAAAAATGTACTCGAGGACAATCAATGATTTGTGTTAATTTAATGTAGGTCTTGTTGTTATATATTTTTTTAAAGTCATAAAACTTCGTCCATGTCGATTAATAATGCACAAAATTTTAATATTTTCATTATTAAGTTCACATTGTTGTGCTGAAGTACGGATATAAAATAGTAGAAGGGTTTGTTGTTTTGTATGTAGTTAATATGTGAAGGGGTTTATGCAGTAAATTTTTGAGCATGTCCACAAGATCGCCGAAAGTGACAAGTATTATTCATGGGCGTGTACAAACACTACTGTAGTGCGGCACTCACTGACAAGGACCGGACAAAACACTAAAGCCAAAGATGAGACGGGTATATAGCTGACATGGCAGACAACCGAATTCGCAAGAGACGTGAATGAGATTTGAAATGAAACGAGAGACTGACAGCTTTTTCACAACTAAAACCTATTATTTATCTCTTCAGAGCAATTTTGAGTTGTGCTGAGCCGAGTGCAGTCGAGCTCACGCCTTCTCTTTATGCCTTCCAGAGAATCTCCCTCCCTTCTCATTAACTACATTCTAGTGAAAAATAATCTTCAACACTTTCATTCAAACTGGGTAAAACGGTTTGGCCTTTTTCCTCCATTACTGTGTTTTATCAGTTTATCCGAGCCTAGCCCTGCTCCTCGCCTTCCCACTTCACTCAACACTACTCGGATATCATTGTCAGTTTAACTCCTTTTCATTCATTCCGTTCTCTGTAATGCTGAGACAGCGACTTCTTTACAGATAGGCACTCCACTCCTCCTATTTATGTTTATTCCTCTCACAATAGCTACTATCTCCCGAATGCAATCTTTCATTATCAAACTTTCACTTGACTTTCACTCTCTCACTACCAACCACCCTACAAAGGTAGACTTAGTGTTTTTGCATCTTTCCCATTTTCTACTTAAATGTTGTTTTATCGTTGCTCCTATCTGCTGTAAATAGTAAATACATCAATAGTACATCCTTCTAAATATATTGCTGTAGTATATTTCATGTTGATGTTACCAATGCCTAGCTATATACAACATCAAAGCTTTCAAAACGGAAACTACAGGCACTGCAACCATGAAATGTGTAAAATTATTTGCTTCTGAATGGTTTTTTGGTGCTATCTATCACTTAATTATTATGCGTAGTCTGTGTCCGTCTTGGTCTGAGCATGCGCGTCGATTTTGCCTTTGCTATATGTAGACTATTGTAGACAGGCAAGAACATACCAGCCGGCAGTGATAAACTATTAATGTTAAGCGACAGTCGGCGTCCTGTTAGATAGTAACCGACACTGGGCTACATGATACCCGACGTCCGACTGCATGTTACCCCTCGCCCGGCTACATTATACCCTGCACGCGGCTACAT
>JAAAYG020030439.1:0-15566 GCA_009936455.2 Tomocerus minor
CCCTCTTTCTTCCCTCTTTTTCTTTTTTCTTCCCTTTCTCTTCCCTTTTCCTTCTCGTTTTCCCTACCGATATTCGGCTTCGCCTTCGGCGAAGCCGATCGCTTCCCTACAGCCAGGCTGGACAAATGTATCACTTTTTCCACCAGCGTTTCCTTTATTTACGTCCTTTAGTTGGTTTTGGGGGAAATCTAATTCAAGATTTGGACTTACTAGGGAGGGGATGGGGAGAACGGCCATTATTTTATTTTTATACTGTTCTGTTTAACAGGTACACTGCTCTTCGACTTTCCGAATTCAAGAAACTCATTGCAGACATTAACAAAAAGGGGACAACTGTTAAAAACGGAACCAAGTAATGTACTGTCTAGTTAGCGTAAAGGTAGCTGAAATTAGTCGCTATATTTTAACTATATTTTGATACTCCACTCCACAGGTAGAAATTATGCGGATTGAAGTTCTTGCTTTATTAGTAATTTGAAAATCTTTTGTTTTATTTGCTCTAATTTTTAAATTAATGTGTGGCTAGGAGCAAGTGCGTACCGGATCTGAATAGGAAACTCAGGATTTCATTAGGAGTTCAGGGGGTTGTGGTCTCTAGCTAGACTACAATCCAATCAGTTAGGGCATCCACCATATTATTATACTCTAATTCTAAACAAAAGTCAAAGTTCATTGAACTGCCCAGTTGAGCTTTACCAGGAGGCCTTAAGAGAAATATTTGTCTTTTGGTGATTATAGGGATTAACCACAATTAAGACATGACGTAGAGAAATGTAAATGTAATTTATTGATATTTAGTCATCTACAATTATTAAAGTGAACTTTTATTAGCGGGGCAATAATTTACTTACATGTTATTAGTGTGTCAACAAATGCACAGGAGTGCATGCTTATTCATTATTATTTATGCGTTGAAAACTATCACTGAAGGATGGAAATTATGGAATCTCTTGTTAATATGTTAGTGTTAGTACACTTTGGTACTTTGTTTGTTGTTTTGTTAGTACTTTGCTGAGATAGCTCATTTTCATGCAATAATAATAAATATTAGTCATTTTGTTATTGATGATTTAAAATTGAATTGAATGAGAATTTGTTTTTTAACTGAAATCTTAACTGTTACAATTTTTAGTCAATTAACTTGTTATTTCATAGTCGCTCGACTCTAATCTATAGCATTAAGCAATTAATTAAAAAGAAGTATTATGAAAAGAAATTCTCAATTCGTTATGTCGCAAATATTTGGAGAATGTTTTAATAAATTGTGTTCCCAATTGGATTGTAAAAAATAAAATATGAATCTAATAAAAATTTTGTCCAATGCTTTCCTTCATGACATTCCTGGGCGCAGTTGTTTTGCCCCATATTTGTAGGGTGTAAGAGACGAAGGCCTTGATTCCTGAGAGTCCATATCTTGGTTCTATAATCCTTTTTGCCAATTAGCAACCCTGTCAATGCTAATCTGCAAAGCAAAGGATTTTGTGCGGTGCATGGCTATTTCTGCATTTAGTGTGGATAGAGAGTGACGAGGTTATGGTGTTTCGAAAGAGCTGATTGTTAGGTGCCTATAAAATTATGGTGTAAAGCCAAGTCTGCAAGTTTACATTTCTGATGAGTGGTCGGTGGGGGTGGGGAGGTTGACTAATTGCTACGTAGTTCTGAAGCAAAGGCTGAAGGAGCCCAAGCAGAGCGATAGCATCAAAGTTAATAATCTCGTTGATGGGAAAATTGTGACATTCTCTGCTGAAGGAGTTTGATGAGATAATCCGAGTATCAATGCCTGATTATTGGGGCGATTGTGCAGGGCTATTGACTATTAATGAGAGTAGAGAGAGGGATGAACACTCACGTTTAACTGTACTTTACTTCGTTGACTCTATTTGTTTACTATCTGAGACAGATCTCCCTCGACTCCACTGTTAGCTTCATTCCCATGCATGTGTCCAACGTTATCGCGGCTTCTACTGAAACAATCTCACTCCCACCTTTGACTCTCAGGCTCAACATTCTTGCTTACTCTAGAAAATAGTTGGACGAACGATAGGCTATTTATTATAGATATATATAATACATTCTTTTAATTAATCCAAGTCTCATTGCAGTACTTTTGTTAGCAAGACTCTGCTCGATGCAATGATAAATCCCATTTCTTGCAATAAATGGCGAAAACGGCCAAGCAGCAATCGAAAGGCCAAGCCATAAATATGTTTCACAAATACTTTGCTAACAATTGTTTGTGAACAAGAAAAGGTCAGCAAGTCAGAAAAGGGACGACGACTGTTATAAGTATTAGTTTATATGTATGTTTATAAAATCTACTTCGACAATAGATGTTGACATTGCAGAGGATAATGCTAAGATGGTTAATTAATGCCAAAAAAGAATCTGTGGAAAACAACAGGATTTTATTTAGGACCAGGTAGACGTCTACAGACAACAAGGCAACAAAAATAGCTAAGCAGGGACGGCAATTTCCCTTTTCAGACGACCTAGTCATTCCTCCTTTTTATCATTCCTCCTTATCCTTAATTGTTTCTCACAGAGAAGTCCCTTGAATAAAAAACTGGCGTCCTTTAGCGATTTTGGTAATGCTAACTGCATTTCTCCGTACAAGATAAAAAATGATGATAGTGGGGATTAGATGATAGATAGCCTTTGCCTTCTCCCTCTCTCTTCTCTTCTCACCCATCTACAACATGACTCTGTAGTTTTCCTACTCAGTTTCTCTCATTTCATTAGATGTGTGCTTGAAAGCGGGGAGGAGACGAGAGATAGGAGGCAAAGGTAGTGAGTGGCACGTAATAACTCAATGAGCAAATAGAAAATGATAGCTTTGGTGTTGCTTCAGTATCATTTCATTATAATGATACTCTTATTTTCCTTGTTGGCTAATTCTAATTGGCGAATTGCTAATGTGCACTATATAAATTAAAAGAGGGAGTCGACTGACTCGAGTCATTTATTTTAAATAAGTTGATTACATAAATGGAATGAATTCTCGAGTAGCATTTAGTATGTAAAATGTAGCCCTTCCTCCTGTGCGTGTGTAAAGTAGCGAGCACAATTGGCAACAATAAAAGGATAGAATGAAATTCTTCTAATTGAATTATGGTAGTCACCGTTAACATTTGATTGTCACAATAATATTTTATTTGTATCTCGTCGCCTATCGAATAGAATAATAATACAATAATAATATAGGTACATGGCATAAACATATAAGTCCAAGTCAAATGTCACACGATACAACCATACAATAATTTAGCCTTACTTAGCTGCTTAAGTGTATTTACATAAAGTATAAATAATTAGCAGTATAAAAATAGTGTACGAAACTAAATCCGAGCTAAAAATAAAGTATGATGATTATATGGATAGAAAAGGGAGGGGCGGGGTGAGGGGACAAGCGCCGGGAGTATTTGCAATGCATCTGCCCATGTCGCGTCGAGTAGTGAACTGAGAAAATGAACTAGTGAGCTCACAAACTGCTCCAGTCAACTGCCGCAACTTACTTCCTAAGTAAAAACGAGGCCGCCGTATAATTCTCTAATGTGCAGAGGTGCGTAGAGGGGGAGGGGCCTAGAAGGACTTGCCGGCGGTGAACCTGTTGATCATGTCGAAGGTCCACTCGGGCTTGTCGTGGGGGGCGACGTGTCCGGCGTTGCGGATGAAGAGGTAGATGAGGTTCTTGTGCGTCTTGGAGTAGCCGGCGATCTCGCGGTTCACTTTCCAGATCTTTCGCTCCGTGGCGGCGTAGTCCTCGGCGCCCTTCCACTTCAGGGCGCGTATGAAGCGGGCGATGCCGGTGTGGGGCACGGCCATGTCGAGCTGCGAGGAGTAGATGAGGATGCGGTAGTCGGCGTCCAGCAGCTCCTCCACCCACGGCTTGACGCTCTGGTGGAAGTCCTGCCGCATGTACTTGAGCACCGAGGAGTTGAAGTTCTGGTAGACCGTGGCGCCGACGTGGATGGCGTGCCGCACGTAGTCCCGCTGAATGTACTGCTGGTAGAACCCGTACGTCTTCGGACGCGTCTCCTCCAGGAAGTTCTTGTTGAAGTCGAAACCCGTCACGTTCTTGAAATACGTCGGGTACGGAGTGAAGTCTCCGTGCAGCAACTCGTCCATCAACTGCACACACACAACAATAACAATCAGACTTCTAATTAGCATCTATATACAATGTCTTCTATGTCTGTCCTAGGAGCTTTGTTTTGTGCAAATCCTCATTGTAGAATACCCGGCTACGGATCATAAAAAAGCTAATTTTCCGGCGCGGTCACCCATTTAAAAATAAATGTCCCATGACCTGTTGACCCCGAGTTAACGTTTCTTTTTGGGAAATAGACTTTTCGTGTCCGTAGGACGGGTATATTTCTCGTTCAATAATATCATTACAGTTGTCAACACATCATATGGCATGGAATTTGTTTAGTAGCTCAATAAGGCTACTGACTTTACTTTGAGTTGCCTGAATATGTCTAGTGTGTGTATGGGTAATTGTGAGTGTAGCAATTGTGTGATGTAATGTAAAATGTAATGTGATGTTGTAGTATTAAGAGTGACGTTGAACATGAATAGCGGAGATTGAGTGCATCGCATTCCCATTCGCATGAAGAGTCTCACGAGGACGTGTATCATGTGTGTTTGCAGTAGAAGATGTAATGGTGCGGATATGTGTACATGACGACAGTGCAGGGAGGCACAGTGGAAAAGGGGGCACTCAGCCACTCTCATGCAGTTGGGCAAAACAGTACATAACTGTAGAGTGAGTGAGTGAGTGAGAAGGGCCAAGAGAATGCGTGAGAAAAAGAGGCTCATTATCATTTTACTATCTTCGTCTCTTCTCAGAAGATAGCAACTGCCAAGTGAAGTGACACGAAAAGGAAGGCTCAGGCTCGGCACAAGGATATGTGCCAGTGAGCCATCGTTTCTCACTCACACAGCTCGGCTCCTGCACTTACACTCTCATCCTCAATCATTAGACATTAGATAGGTGGATGGGACGATGGGGAGGGGAGCCTTGTGCCTCCACATGAATGGAACAGAGGACGACGACGGTGTCTGATAATGAAAGGAGTTGCTCTACTTAGCACTTGGTACATCTCTTGTTTGTCCTCTCAAGTTCCCATGTAATATGTCTCCATATCTAAGTCCTGATTACTCAGTGCACAACAACAGACATAACTAATAGCCTTATGCAACTCTCATCCTGCCTCGCTGTAATTACAGAGCAAAGGTCTCTGCCTCCCTCTCTCTTCTCTTACCACTTGTACTTATTTCCACTCTCAAGTCCCTCAATGCATGGCCCAACTAATATTTACCGACAAGACTTAGATCATCTTCTTTGATTTAATTATTTATTTGATTACATCTGCAGTTCGTAGAGACGTGAACTCTGAGCTCACGTCGACTTTTTTTGAAATGCTTTATTTTCATAATTTTCCTTGCTTTCTGTTGTTGTGCAATGTGTGAGCTTCCTACTTGCTAACTCTTAATCATCATTAATCACAGTCATGCATCAACTCTTCCTAAGCATTGTGCCCAATAACAATGCATTTATTTAAAATGTAGACAGACCTCACTAGCCTACTCATAATTATAAATAATAATATCATAATTTCAGGAGGAACTTGATGACCGACAGCCCTGCGGCTGCTGCAATCCACTGCTCTCCTGTAAAAATCCCTTACCCTATTGTTCCCGACCACAAAGACATGCTTTCAATAAATCCTAATTGACGCCTTTCTCTCTGATTACGTGACTGCTAATGTGATGATTGCTAATTATTTGTTCCCTCCATTGATACAATAATTAATTCTATGTAGCCAAAGAGAGGTGTGCAAGAGAGTGGCACTAATTCGGCACTTCCTTTTTGCTTCCTCTCATTCCTCTGTTGACTAGTCTGAAAGGAATGAGGAGGGCGGGGCTTACATTGTCAACGTCCAGCCACTTTCCTTTGGAGATCAGGTCTTTGGCTTCAGCGTATTTCTGGTCAAAGTGGGCCTTGCCGTTCTCGTCGATGAGACCGATGTTGTACATGAACTCTCCGAAGTCGATCATGGACACGGGGTCGACAAAGGGAGCTCCGAGGAGGACGCCCTTCAGGTTCATCCGCACGGCGGGAAGCTCTTGGTTCTCCTTGTGGATTTTGTAGGCGATGGACAGACCGTACTTCCCTGCACACAATCAACGAGCATTAGCTATGAACTCTTAGACGATGCTATAGTTAGTGGGCGGGTTAAGGCTCACCTCCGTAAGACTGGCCCGCAATGTAAAAGTCCCTCTTTTGGAATCGAGGGAAGAGGGTGAAGAATTGAGTGAGGGCATTGTACAAGTCTCGCGACACGTCCTTCTCATTTCGAGCAAATCCATTCTCGTCCTCCGTAAAACTGAAACCTGCAACTCCAATCAAATCATTTGCTCACCAAATCTCATCACATCGATCACTTATACATAAATATATCGGGCGTGGGGTGGTGGCTGTCAACGGCAATACGGATTACTACTAGGCACAAAAATGCAAGTAATTATTTTGCGAATAACGTAGGTAATGGAAAATTGACAATCAATGAATCAAAAGGTTCAGGGGAAAGTTGTACAATCTCTTTTGGGGAATCATTCAAGAAGCATATTTGTAGGAGGATCGGTCAAAAAGGTGGATTGCCGGTTGTCACAGTGAACGTGACGTCATT
Source organism: Tomocerus minor (assembly GCA_009936455.2). Lineage (NCBI taxonomy): Eukaryota > Metazoa > Arthropoda > Collembola > Entomobryomorpha > Tomoceridae > Tomocerus > Tomocerus minor. The sequence goes on from JAAAYG020030439.1 coordinate 6,693, forward strand.
AAAAGTCAATTCTTTCAATTTGTACTACGTAAAGGGTTAATAATTCCCTTTAAAACCGTGAAGACAATTTTGTGCATAGCTTTGTAATGGCTGAACCTACACTGATGGGACAACAGTCAATCGAACTTTGAATATTTTTTGACTAAAATGTAAAATTTTCAAGGCTCTAAGTGGGCTGAATCGTTTACAAGATAAAAAATCCTATTTGAATTTTAATCTCTATGGAAAACGGGACGTATGTAAAGGTCAAAATGACCGGCGACCGTTGATGTCACTAGCCATGTGTCCCAAACCCTGGGGCATCATCAATCATCACTGTTTTGTGTGTTTGGGGAAGGTGAGAGATGAGAGGAGGGACGTACCGCATCCGACGGGGTTGTCAATGTAGAGGACGGAATGGGTCAAAGACCAGGGGTTGCTTCGGAACCGAAGGTAACTTTTGGAGTCCACGAGGAACGGGCCGTGCTCCGTGAAGAGGCCGAAGAGCGAGGGTGCACCGGGACCTCCCTGCAGCCACAGCACCACCGGAGCGTTGTCCGCGTTGTACTGAAAACAAATTAGACATTAGCTCACTAGAATGTATACTGCTAGAAAAGAACAATAGGGAGTTTGCGTATATAACTCTTCTATAAATGTATAACATTTATATAATGCTTCAATTATATAAATGATAATAAAATTATATAAATTATAATACTATGATTCCTACTTCTATTTGTTAATTTAACCGTCAATCTTATTGGCATATTGGCAATTGTCATTTATTTTGACAACAGTGATAAATAAATATATATATAGAAGAGTTATAAATGTTATAAGTGCTAAAAACGGAAAGAACAATATCGCTACATGCTAAGATTGTTCTCCTCCCCCTGCCCTGTTCGAAAACGAGGCCAACCGATAGCAGTCATTTCACTTGGACGGAATTAATTAAGGAGTAGACTTCTGTTGCTAGCAAGTCCTGAACTAAAGACCCAGGATTTCCTTTGCTACTGGAAGTAATGTTGAGAATAAGACCAAGTGACACATATTTGATATTTCACATCACATGATCCTTCTTTGTTACTGACCAAGGTTAATGTTCAAATGCAGTACCCAGTCCTGAATTCCACAAACTTAAAAAGGCACTTGAAGATTTCTCCCAAGATAAATCTTGGAACACCGTTTTGAAGAGTTGGGAACTCAGGACCTTACCTAACATATTTCTCATTTTTATGCAGATTTTTGAGGACTGAACTAATTCCTGTTTATCAAGGTGAATTCCAAAGAGGTGCAGTGCACAGGTGGAATTCTAACTTCAGGAAAACCCAAGGAGCATTGACTGATTGTCTGGTGTTGTTCTGGTTTTCTCCCCCCCTCCTCCTGGCGTCAGGAGGGGCAGTGCAACGTTTGCAAACAAATTCCAAGAATATTTATAATTTTGTGCTTTTTTCGTCTCAAGAAAAACCGATCGAGTCATTACCAGGGAGCGGATAGTTAGAAGTTAAAAAGCACTTTTTTTTCTGGGTAAAGATACAATTCTGAGACTTCGGGTCTCGACTATTTAGGCAATTTGCATTCAAAAAAACCCCACTTGTTGGTAACTACTTGCAACTATTTTGGGAAAAATGAGGACAAAAACATGTTTCATAAAAACAGAAGTTATGAAAACAAGGACAGAACAAAGGATGTATATAGGATGTAGAAACCATGTAACCGTTATTGCAATTGTAAATGTAAACAACTGAAGAAAGTCAATGGAGAAATCGGAAAGAAAGGATATATGCAAAATTAAAAGGGGCCCTTATAAAAAACGAAGGATTATATCAAGATCTGAAGAAAATCTCCAGTATTATGGATGCATGGTGAATCGAATGTTCGTTTGGTAACTTCTCTGACACCGGCCAAAATAGCTGCATTTAAGTATGCTCCAATTATGCCTATTGAAGCTGAACGTAGTTTTAGCATGCACAAATCCATATCCAGTCCACAAAGATAAAACTTGAGTATGGAGTGGACGATGGATATGGCTTACGAGCCTTCACTAATGGTTAGACAAAGGACGGGAATAGTCAATAATACAATTCATTCACCAGGTCTCTAGATTCACTACGATTGCTTCCAATATTCTTAATTCATATCTACGGCGGGCCTAATTAACCAGAAATTGTTATCTGCCTCTTTTGCGGTGGGATGTCGACAGAGAAAGGAGTCCGAGGATGAGGATGCCGGATGGTTGGTTAACTGGAGTGAGTGTTTCCTTCTCTATTCCTCTTTCTCATCAACTAGCACTCCCACAATCACTCCCATTTCTGCTAACGCCAAGTCAGCTTCTAAAAGAGAAGGCATCTCTCAAAAAGAGAAAGAGAGAGGAGAGGATGCGAATGGATGGTGCGTTGGTATGAGTAAATGTGTGGTTCGCTGAGTGGATGCTGTAACGAATTCTCATTTTGCCCCATTTTCGTTGCTATAGACAAACAGATAGACTCATCTTCCCTCCTTCCTCATCTAACGCTCTTTCATTTCTCTCTTTTTGGAGTTTGAGATTGATTGTTATCCTATTCCTGATTGCCAAGTAAAAACCGCAACCTTCCCATTTTCCATTTTAACATTTTAAAATGAAATAAATTGAAACCTTTTTATGAATGTGGTAATAGTGAAGTTAAAAAAATGATCCTTTAGGAATCGAACCTGAGCACTTTCCATCGCATCTCAACTTATTATGAACTATACACTGAAAAGACTTTTCGGAGATGGGAGGTGGTTAGGTTTAAAATTAATTTGGTTTCTGGCCAAATCGGCCAAAAATAGAAAATATATAAATGTGTCCAAAATGAGACAGGTGGGAGTAGGTAGAGAGAAGGTGAAAGGGTGACTCACGGCAGCTGGGAAGAACCAGAAGAACATGTTGGAGTTGTAGGTGGGGTGAACGTTGAAGAAGCCGGCGTAGCTTTGGACGCGCGTGAAGTTGGTGACACGCGACAAGTTTTGCGCTCTCTCGATCTCCCCCGCGTTGATGTACGGCGTCACGATCAGTCGGTCACTGTTTTCCGAGTTGCCCGAAAAAATGTTGGTCACAGAGTTCGGGTTCGTCACCTGCGCGGACGCCGAGCGCCCCAGCACCGCCACACTCACCACCATCGCCCCCAACAAAGTCCGACAAACACGCCCCACACATGTCCCACACAGACGACCCATCTTCAAGGCTTCTCCGCCACTCGCAGATATCTCCGCTCTAAGTCCACGAATACTCGATCACTCACTCCACAATGGCACTTTGAACTTTTACTACAACTTTTACTTTCTACGCACCTATGCCAGCGTGTCAATTCAGAGTCCGACAACGACGATTGATCCTGACAAGAGAGTCTGTCTAGATGATGAAAACGGATCTCCTCTTCGTCTCCCGATTTAGCGACATTGGCCTCAACATGGAAATCCAGAAATGGAAGTGAGAAAATGGAGAAAATAGAGAAAATGGGCGAGAAATGGCGTTGAACTGAGTGTTGGGCTAATTGCTGTACTGTCGACTCATTGGAGACGAGAACGACCTACACAAGTGCTCAAACAAAACTGAGACGTTGACGACACCACGGCTCTGGTTTTAACCTCCTCTCCTACTAAACACAAGGCTCTTGCAATGCAGTGGATATTGATGTACCCGTGAATGTGTGTGAGTCTGTGTCATCCTCCTGAGCAGAATGGACTACAGCGTGGGGCAAGGGAGACTCGGGTTCCCAGGCCCCCTCCTTCACTCATGTAATAAAGTTCAGCTGAATGTCTTTGGTGTAATCTAAGACAAGGTAATTGGGAGATAGTTACGTGAACTACATTATCGACACAAGTCGTAAAACATTTCGCGACGACTTATCTCAACATACTCCTCTCAAAGACATATTATATGCATATGTGCAAGATAAGATATTGCGGGGGAGTATAGCATAGCATAGGTACGCATACCTAATGCACTCATCTTTTGTTTTCAAGTGAACTATTTAAGGTAATGAAACTAATGAAAGTATTCACTTCCATCAGCTATCACTATTATTTGCCTAGCTATTGTGAACAAGAGGACTCAGTCCAAAGATATCTATATCATCGTTGAGTAGTTGATATGCTCGAACATGAAAGCATGGACTACAAACAATCACAATCAACATGTGCATAAAATAATAATATTATGATGATATTCTCACTTTGCACTAGAATTTACAGTCATGGATCATCTAAAGTTCCCAAGTATTCAATACTGCACTGGAGTTAACTGTAGTAGCTCTAACTTGTATGCACACAATATTTTTATGGGGCTGAGAACCTGTTGCATAGGGCATATCATTTAATAACTAACGACGTAATAGGCGCCTACTGTTATACTTGTATTATTGTGAGCCTGGTGAGGAGTTATGATATGACAGAGGTAGGAATATCGTTTGTATACTGTTAGCCATGTCCTTATTTGTACAATCGCAATAAATTAATGTCTTTAACTGCAGAATAATGATTCAGTGGACTGAGTCTTTTGTTCTATGGATGTACAGCGGCAAGGTTCGTGAAATCCCATGAATTTTCGCTTGGTAAGGTTTGCTCCCCCCGATGTTGCCAAATTAAAATTTCAACTGTGACTGGACAAAAAATTGTCAGTTTTAGCCCAGTTGAAAAAATGTGAAATTTTAATTTGGAAACATCCGGACGGGCTAACCTTCCTAGCGAAAATCCATGGTAACAGGTTCACGAATCTTGGTACAGCGGTTATATTATAGCAATGCAAGGTTTTATGTTTTTGATAGAGAGTTTGCGGCTCCCAATATGTATAACATTTATAGAATTTATAGAAGAGCTATAAATGTTAAAAGTGCTAAAAACGTAATAATTTGCTTGAGAATCGTGAGAATTTATAAAAATTTTACAAAGTTTATAGAAATGCGTAGTAGGATCAGAGAGCGGAAGAGTACGAAATAGAGTTCGTCCTGAATTAGGTTTCTATAACAACAATAATTATAAAACATTGAAAACGATTGGTATTTATAATATAAAATAATTTATAATTTCTATAACTTTGAATTTTGGATTTATAGCCAAGGTGACAGGCTAAAGTGACCTCACTTTCAAGCCATAAGTGCTATAAACTTCATAAATTTTATAAACTTTATAAATTTTATAAACTTTATAAACTTCCAATCACCGCAAACTATGAATGTTATAAACTTTATAATCACTGAAAGTTGGCATATAAGTTTTATAAACTTTGTTATCTTTATAAATTAATGCCAGCGCAATATAGGTAATAACTACAACTCACTCATGGACCAGACCAGACATTTTATTTAATTACATAATAATTATAATTGCATACTATAATACATTATCAATTTAAGAAGACTGTATCATTTAGCTGGAGCTAATAATCACTCTCACTTCTTTAGAGCTACTTAAATATATCACTCAGTAATTGAGGGCTGCATTCTTCACTTTGCTCACATTAGCCTGTCATTTTTATGTAGCGGTACGCTACATTATAGGAACCCATTGAAGTTCTGTCTTTGCATGGATATATGTATCTATCTATCTGAGCACATTTTTTCATATTTGTAGTCAACTTTTTTGAATTCTGTTTTCAGTATTGAGCCATATGGCCTCTCAATAAGAAAACCCAGAAAAATGGACGAAATCGCCCCACCCACTTTTCTTAAAATTCAACTTTTTTGAATTCTGTTTTCAGTATTGAGTCATGTGTCCTCTCAATAACAAAATTTAGAAAAATGGACGAAGTCGTACCACCGTCTCCACTCCCTACCCTACCCACTTTTCTTAAAATTCAACTTTTTTGAATTCCGTTTCAGTATTGAGTTATGTGTCTTCTCAATAACAAAATCTAGAAAAATGGACGAAATCGCATCACCCTCTCCAGCCTCTACCCCCACCCCTTTTATATGTAAATAGCTAACCGGTACATTGCTACTCTGTTTACAGCAGTTTATCGTATCGGTACGCGGAATTATAAGAATGCCTTGAAGTGCTGTCTGTGTATGTATGTATCTATCTGAACCCATTTTTTTCATATTTCTAGTCAACTTTTTTGAATTCTGTTTTCGGTATTGAGTCATGTGTCCTCTCAATAAAAAAATCCAGAAAAATGGTCGAAATCGCCACACCCTCTCCACCCCCTACCTCACCCACTTTGAATTTATACATACATACACAGAGAGAATTTCAAGGCACTCCCATAATGTAGCTACCGCTACATAATAAAGTGTTAAAGAGAATAGAATTTTACAATGCTCTACCTTGGTTCTGTATAATTGTACATGTTTAGTTTGTATTGGGGGTGGCTGAGGTGTGATATGCGACTAGGGATTAGTTAGAGCCACAGAGTGTGTTGTTTATTGTAATGTGAAGTGAAGGTAGGAATGCAATGTATGTGTAAAGGAGTGAGTGCTGCTGGTGGTAAGAGGCAGAAGAACAGAAGAGTCAAAACAAATCGTGGGAATCAGACTAACTCTAAAGAACAATTTATAAATAGGTCATGTCAGTTTTGCCATTGCATGAACCTCAGTCCGAGAGAGCCACTCATTGATTCCTTAAAGCTTACGTGTGTGCTCAGTGTGAGCACATTGGAATTCAGAATACTAAGCAATCATCCTAACTCTACATCTAGAGAAAATACCATTTCCTCTATTACTTTTCCTCTACCTGGAAAAAACAACGAAACAATGAAGCGATACTACGACAAAGATGAGGGATAATAAGACTGACCTCGGATCTGATAATGCATAATGCTACCATCATCATTGCATCGCATATCTCAAATCAAATGAAATTCAGATAGCCATAAATAAACCCTAGTAGAAATATGTCCCAAAATTACAATAATTTGCTGTGATGCGTTATTCTTAGCACTTAGTTAGATAGTAGATTGTAGAAAGATCCCCATTAGAAGTTGAACTGCAGAAGTGTATAATTGGCAGCTTTTTGGTCATAAAATTTTGCGGCGATGCTGTTCTGCGTTTTACAAACCGCGGAGACGCAAACAAATATTCTAATCTGTAAATATGGACTGTATGGCCGCCGTGGATTTGTTTGAATATGGATGCATTTGCTTGGATATGTTTGGAAAATGCACGGGTCCGAATAATTCGTTCCCACCTCTAAAAAATGGTTCCGAACATTCGGATGTCTCCTTTAATTCGGATTCGGCCAATTACCATTCGGAAATCGGATATGTACCATTCGCGTATTGGATATATACCATTCGGATATAGGATATGTACCATTCGGCGTTCGGATACATACCATTCGGAAATCGGATATGTATTACTACCCCGCGGTTATGGGAGGTAGTAATCCCTATTTTGTATTAACTTACCATTGTATAGTGTATGTATGAACACGTGTGATGATAAGACATGAATATGTATATTATAATTACTTTTTCATTTTACTGTTATCGTATTATAATTTGGCGTTCAAAATTGGACTAGGGGCTTGATAATAATAATATAACATCTCATGATATCTGTAAGTGTATTATGAATGTACAGAAATAAAAATCAATCTATCTATCAGTAAATTCTCATTATCTGAGTGTTTCTGCAGTTTACTTCTAATGGGGGAAAACTGTCTATTTTGTATAGAAATTGTAAACCAGTATTGTTAGCTTTAGCAGATCATAAATCCAACAAATAGCTAATCTCATTGATCTAGCTGACAGAAAGAAAATGTTGCAGTAGCATAAGAACGTTGTTGCGCGGGTTAGTTGGCGTGACAGGACAGGACTTGCTTGGCATGAATGACATAATTGCGTTTAGCAGTTGAACTAGTTGTTTAGGTAGGCAGTGAAGTAGAGTCGTAGAGCTAATTGATGGGATTGCGAGGGCACATTAAGTGATATTAGTTATTACTTCTCATTTATTAGCTCAGACTCTTGAAACACTGCAATCCTACTACATACATAAACTGTTTACTTATTTAGTGCAGAATGTTAGTTTCATGTCAGTTGGAGGAAATGGCTTCATTTGTGTTGGCAAGTACCTGCCAACATTGGCCCAGGCATAGTAACTCTTATGATTTCATAGACTCCATAAAATATGCACATAATAATGTGTCTGAGTGGAGTTTTGTGTCCTCTAATGCACTACACTTTCAGGATAGTTGACTTTCCATAGCTGAATTATAATAGTCAATTCTTTGATAATTGAATTAATTGCGACGCGACACACAGGCTAATAAGATGCTATCATCATCGGGGTGGCCCTTCCTAATCAATATTCTAATCATTTTTGTCTGGAGATTGACAGTAAACAGAGATAGTTAGTTTTTAATCCGTCAGGCGCGCCTACGTCGTTAACAAAGAAGGGACTATCCCTATCCTAGCTGCATGTACACATGGCCGTATTGAAGGGATGGCACTATATGGTATTTGATCTAATTATTGATCAAAAATGTTTGTGTGGCAAAAACCTTTGAAAATTTTCAAAAGTCATAAAAATAAAGAATTAATGAGAATTTATTTGAAAAATATATGGGGGAGGGACTACCCCCCTATGGGGCTATCTTCGCCCCCGTTAGAGGTAGCCGACTGAAAATCATAAATAGCGTTTTTTATACATCAGAAAGTAAAACTGCAAAGTTTCGTTCAAAAATGTCCACTACTTTCTGAAATATTGAACTTTGAAGTCAATTTTTTTTTCCATTTTGGGCCCTACTTTAAGGGTCTATATATCTCCAAATGGAGCAAGTCTTTTTCCCAGTTTTTTCATTTCGCTTCATTTCGGAAAATTTTGCGCATGCTGTATGCTATTATGCTTTATGCTATTATGCTTACATCAAGTGCCGAAGAGCGATAAAAATGATACGTACAACTAGAGGTTATTCTTGCCCAGAATGAAAAGGTGCTCT
>JAAAYG020030450.1:0-15562 GCA_009936455.2 Tomocerus minor
ATACCGAAAACAGAATTCAAAAAAGTTGACTAGAAATATGAAAAAAATGGGCTCAGATAGATACATACATACATACATAGGTACATACATACATACAACCACAGACAGAACTTCAAGGCATTCACATAATGTAGCGGTACCGCTACATAGTAATTAAATAATACGTATAGGATATTTATAATATTATATAACAGTACTATTGTTTATAAATAAACTAATGTAGATGTATACGCTAAATAATTCAATGTCATGTGTACCCAACATCAAATATAATATTTCTCACTCAAGTCAATTGGAGCAAATCATTACCTAATAGAATTTGACAAAAAATTATACTCCGTCGTATATTTGGCCGGATTTAGGGATGTATACGCAGGGTATGCTTTTTGATTGTAAATGTGGCGTTTGTTGGTAGATTGGTACCCCTGCCCTGGAAAGCTAGCAAACCCCGTGACCGAGCGAACAATTTAGACAATAAATGGACAAAAATTCAAGGCATTCATTATTTAAAGGGAGCAAATTTGTGCCCTTAAAATAATGTAGAATGCTTTTTAACTCGGGGAAGTGGCATGGCTGAATTATTGGCCTGGAGTTGCTTAAAAACTTGGGCACCCGGCACACGGTGCCTGTCTGTTGTTGTTTGTCTGCCAACAAATATTTGTTTGTCTGTTCATAATCTGGCATTGCATTTATGATAACGAATGGCTTATTTATTACTCATTAGTCCCTGTACCTATCTGAAGTACTATATAAAGACCCTAGAGATAAAGCAGTTTATTATTAATAGTCAGTATAATTAGTAATTAATAATAAAGTGGAAGCACGAGTTTATGTGCCTTTGTGTGGCATTAATAGCCCTCTGGGTGTTTGCACTAGGTTGTTCTCAATAATTTAAAAAGATTTGCAACGTGAAAGACAGTGGAAAAACTCAAAATCGTTGATTGAACATCAAAATATTTAACACTGATACTATTCCATTTCTAAATAGCAATTAATTCCATAAGATAAAAGCCTATATAAATAATCTCATATGGTACTCAAAATTTTAACACTTTCGACCAAAAACTAAAACTCAGCCAACATGAATACTTTTTTTATACAATTTCAGTGGATTTATTTTAATTCGCACGAATATAGGAACAGGATATTGATACAGTAATAAAATATCACTTTGTAATGCAGGAGAAGAATTACAATCTAAAAACCAAGTAAGTTCACAACAGAATTTCAGCAATAAAAATTAAAGAATATGCAAAAATGATTATCTATATTTTTGTTAGATGATATTTTCAACGAAACCGTTTCATGCAAGTTAAACTCTCTTTCTCTATAAAAGCGTCTAAAACATACAAGCTGAATAAAATGCCAACAACGGAACCCGAATACGTAGCAGTAACACAATCAGCAAAAGATGATACAAAGGCATTCAGAAAACACATGTAAGTGCCCACATTATGCATTAAGACCAAGGGGGATGACAATAATTCCCCTTATATTTATTTACAAATATTATTTAGATATACCAATTAATTGATATTCTACACAAAAATCTTATCCAGTTCATTTTAGCATTATACATAACATAATGTTACGCGTGTGCCACACAAAATATTTTCGCGTATAAAATCCCATGTCCAATGAAAGGAAATTCCTTATATTCTAGTTCCTTATATAATGCCACTTAATTGCATTTGTTTTACAATAGGGATAACAAATTGGAAGATTGTGCTTGCATTAAAGCCCGACGATTTTATTTTGTAGCTCTAGCTGCTATATTGGCCGTACTAATTCTGGCTGTGGTAATTGTGTTTCCGTTAGTTTATTTTGGTAAAATATTTTTTTATTTCATTACTAATAGGTATGTTACGCTGTTTACATTCTAACACATGCTATGCGTGTACATTTTTCCCCAAAGCTATGTACAGGGTAGTCTCCATGCACTAGGGCGAGCTTTCTGTTACGGCTTGCCGTTAGTTTTGAGTCAAAACTAAAATGAGAATTTTTTCGTAGAATCCCAAAATCGTCAAAACTTTTGACGAATTTGGGATTCTACGAAAAAATTCTCATTTTTTTGGTACTTTTTGGGGAAGGGGCGAGGCACAGAATTTTCGTGCAATTTTGAGCAATATTATGTTGTATTTTACTCATTTTCGGTGAAAATGCCAAAATTAATCGTGCTACTTGCGAAAATGTAGATATATTATTCGGTATTACATTTTGGCCCCTTTCTCTTGTAACAAAGGCATTTTACGAGTGTAAAATAAAAAGGTAAATTAATTCGTTGAATGAAATATGTTTTGAAGTTTTGATCAGCTTTAATTTAGAAAAGCTTTTCTAGGCTGCCGACTGGGGCAACTGTTACTGACAATGAGTAAAGTATATGAATGCAATTTGTAATATCGCCGAACATTTGCCAACTCCAAGGTTAGACAGTTGACAGCAGTGCCGTATTTAGAAATCAGTTTCGGGAGACGCCAAGCCAAACATTAAAGTGCAACATTTTGGAACGCTCCAATTCGCGCGCAGCGGGAAAAACTTTGATGTTTTAGCCAATAAATTGATGAAATATTATTATATCTGATTTCGGGCTTAGTGCGGAATTTGTACATTTTTCCAAAAAAATTCTCTTTTTCTCGACATTTCGAGGTCAAATGTCACCCCCTCAATACAGTCACGGTTGACCTATTATTCTTAAAACTACAACTGCTATGATAGGGTGATAATGAAATAAGAGAATGACGCATTTTCTAAAGCATTTTTTGTGAATTATAAATGCCCACAATACAAAATTCTGTGAGCAATACTGAATAATTTTTCGGCTGCTTCAAATGCGGGACCCCTTGCGCCGCAGGTTTTGCAGATCGGTCGATCCGCCACTGATATGCAAGGGCGTAGCCAGGAAATTCATTTGGAGGAGGCTCGAGAATTATTTTATTATTTGCCTTAAATTAAATCCCTAATCCAATGTTTATTATAATTGTAATACCCGTAGATGGCAAAAATAAATTCCCATTTAAGTCTAACGAAAACGAAGATCATCACCCCTCCTCCATGATTCTAACACAAAGCAAGACAGAACAAGCAGAGCTTAAATGTTCAGTGTTGCGTGGGTCAAAAGTGACAATAAAAAATGCCGAACCATCGAATTTTACCTGTTTACACTCAGAAGTTGAGGAATTGCACATTAAGTCTGTAGCCACCACAGGACCTACTACAAATGCAGTTGTCGAAGAAAATGCCTTTGTAAGAGTTTTGGCACTAAATTGCGGGCTTTCAGAAAGCTGGTTGCGATTTTTGATCAGAAAGTTTCCAAAAATTGAAAAGTTGAAGTACAATGAGGATAGTTTATGTGAGAATGCTGCCCTTGGTACCAAGCCGAATTCATTTCCTAAATGGACATTTGTTTATTTAAACTCATTAGTTGTGGAGAACATGAATCAAAGATGTCCGGTTTCTGATTTGACTCTTACTATGTGGAATACCCCAACTTTGAAACACTTGAAAATCATTAATTCCAACGTTAACGAAAAAGCATTTAAATATCTTAAGTCATTTCTAATGAAAGTCAAAGGTTCGGTTGAGAAAATTGAAATCATTAATTCCTTCTTGTGCAAAAACTGCGATATATTTACAGTTCCATATGAGCGAATACGAGAAGTCCTCATCATCGGTCGCCGATTTGGTATTTAAAGAGATGGCATATGGACTAAAATACGGAAAGCTAGCATACTTTAGGCACATCATGTTCTACACAAATACAAATATATTACATGACAGAAGAGGCCAAGCAAGCCCAAGACTACTACCGAAATGTTTTTCGGGGAATTAGCTATTTACTGAATGACACTTCCGACAGGGAAGGATGGGCATCAAAATGTATCAGGAAAAGAAGAAATCAAATACATTTTGATTCATAAAGTAAAAATAAAAATGATGCACGTATACTATAATATTGCATCTATAGTACCACTATAGTAGATATATTGTCAATTAAAAGATATTACAAGTTTATGAATCACTTTTATTGATTTGCATTTCTTGTTATTTATAATATTTTTAGATTTAAAACAGGTCGAATGTTTTCTACACTTGAAAATTGTAATTTTTATAATTGCGTATAAAATTGAGCATATATATAATATTAGATAGCATGTGACATGTGTGTAACTCTCTGATTATCAGAAATAACCCACATATTGCAACCTATAACAATAAGAATTTAACAGTATTAAACATTTTGTTACTTTGTAGAACCGCTAAGTACATAACAATTATTATAAACGCCATCTACAATATTAACTTTACCCATAATTAATGTAATATAAGTAATACAAAATCGTGAACAGAAAATATAAAATATCAACAATTTTAACCCAAAAATGGAAAAGAAACATCACAGAATATTATGTCCTTTTGCTATTTCAGTGATTCATTAAACTTATGTCACTCTTTGAACGTGCAATTCAGGAAGTAAGGACGTACATCATTTGAAAAATTGACATCTCCTCCACACGACTCATTAAATGAAAGCCTATGATCTGAAAATACTGTAACATTGACTGACACAAAGTTTAGCTCCTGCAATTTTAGACTGTAGTCTGTCAAATTCACAATTTTATATGAATCACAAATAACTACATGTATTACCCATTCTTTAATTTTAAATTCATTAGTAAAATTCAAGGACAATTGGGAATAATTTGATTGATATGATCCCACTTTCAAATAAATGTCAAGGTGTTTTAAATTGTGAAATTTTGAATTTGCAAATAGGCCTACATATTTTGGAGATAAGTAAACGTTACTTTGAAAAGTACGTAGATTATTATCAGAAGACCTTACTAAGTAATCGAAAAAAATCAACGCTTGTGAATCATTAGGGGATTTTACAATTAAACTCAAATCCTCCAAAATTCCCAAACTTTTAATTTTAAAAAAACTATGACAATCCGAACAAAAGTGAATATTATATAGCATTAAGGCTGTTGTCGTATTAAACGCCTGCAAATATTTATCCAAATGTATTTCAAAATCTGTTTCAATTAAGGATCTAGAAATATTTATTTTTTTTAACGAAGGTAAATTCAGCCGTGCTAAAATATCCAAGCACGCTTTTAAATTAAAAACATGGTCTATTTTTACTGAATAAACTCGCCGCAAAGAGACGCCGTCGTTAAGAAATTCTATATTAGATTTTTCAGCAGAAGGAAATTCTATTTCTCTCAATTGTAATACTTTGACACTTGCAAATTGCTGAATCAAGTTCAAAAATACAGATGGATCATACAAACCCACAAACGTAACCCTTTCATACAAATGGGGGCAGGTAATTGCAACATTTCTGTACTGAAATGTTTCTCGAGATGTCATTAGCAAATGTATTTTGAACTGAAAATAACAATTTGGTTCTCTTGGTAGTGTTTCTATCGAATCCAACTCCAATATCATCAATGATGTCTCTGAACTCACAGTTTGATCAAGTCTACCTAGCAGATCTACATTACTTACTGACCTATTATTTTCTGAAATGTCGGTATCCCTTGCATTGACTGCCGTAGTTACGCTTAGAGGGTATTCCAGCTCAAATTTATCTTCATTTTGATTGTTAATTGTAGACTTGTTGTGAGCGGTGCTCAGATACATTGAGCTATCATTACTGTAGTCGTTTCCAGGTACTTCGGGTTCATTTCCCTTACTAGCCACCGCGACTATAGCCCCAATGACGATGGTAGTTATAATAGCAACAAGGAAGGCCACTGCCAAAATTCTCCATCGATATATTTTTTTATTTGCTAAGAATAAAAAAATATTTAGTATTTCTGACTCAAATTAATAGTAGGAATTCATTATGAATCTTTTTTTATAATATAATTGTCTAAATGGTAGGTAGAAGACATGTTAGATACCTAAAGTTTTAGGATACTCATTATTTCTCTTGCTGCCTGCTGTGAGTCCTGTATCCTCTGTAAATTGTTGGTTGTTTCATTTATCATAATTAGAATTTCGATACAATTGTTGAAACATTTTATACTTGCCCAATTATTTATTTAAATATAATTTTTATGAAGCGCTCGGTCTCCTTTACCTTCTTCATCGTTGTCTTCGTTCGAGCTAGATAAATAATTTAGAGATTTAATTTATATAGCATCATTAACCATTAATAATGTAATGAAACTAAAATAAAATAAGGTAAATCGAAAGTTTGATCGGTTATTGTATTTTGCAGACAGTAAATGAGTCAGATGATTTACTTCGAATTAACTGTGTCCTCGTGGTCAATTGACTGAGTTAATTGTGTCGCAGCCGTAAACATGGTCATTCCATTTAACTCGATTCCTGGTTCGCCACGGGCAATAGTCGTACATACATTACTAGCCCCAAACCCAGTCATGTCCATTGTCTTCCCTCTAGTTATACATATCTTCCCCCAATCATATGCCCATAGGCTTTCTGTGGTATAGACCGAAAACAAAAAATTCGTTAAGTTTGTCACACGTTTTCTTTTACATTAATGCTAAAATCAATTGAAAATTTTGACTTCCGTCATTGGAAGTTATATGTTAAACGTTTCTTCTGCTTCATTTAAAGTTATTTTTCTTAGCAAGGGAAGCACTGCATTGGTGGCAGTGGCAGGTAAACTAACCTTGTACTATAGGATAGTCCTTGAAAAGTCCAACTAATTCGGAAAATACTCGGTCTTCCGTCTTCGTTTTGATTATCCACGCCTCCAGAGTTTTTAAAATGTCCAGTTTCATTGTTGGTTGCTGTACAATGTAATTGCGGATTTCTAATGGCATAGCTGCTTTTATTTCTTTCCAATTACGTTCCGGAAGGGTTGTGACCACGATGTTTGAAATTTCCACTGCGTGAGATTGGTTTACTTCAAAATCTTTTGCCAGAAAGGATTAAAGAGAATTAGTTACTAAATTAAATATAAATACATGTATGCATATAGTCCATTAAAAATTCCTGCGAATGGATAGTAATTTGGCACCTTTATAAACCCCTCCTTTCCGTGATTTCGAACGTTCATGTAAAGCAAAGAAAGTTGAATCGTTCCGCTTCGTGTGCCGAGAAGAACTCTTAAACCTTTAGTAACCACCAATAAAACGGCCAAATTCATATCCATTCTCAGGAATTTTTGAATGGGAGTTGGTCATTACAGGTAACTTAATTACAGGTAGCAACCAGAATTGGGAACAAAATAAAGTTCTCACGTTAAAATCATTCTCGTACATCGATTGGGAAATCGTATATTTGGGGAACCCTAAATTTAGGACAGGATGTTTAGGTTCACCTTAGGATCGAAATTGTAGGGTTATTCTCAATATAAATCCTAGCCCAGCGCTATGCTAAATCTGAAATCCTGTAAAATATTCCTTTGCATAAAAATAAATTCCATCAAGACTATAGTGACTTCACAGTTAATTAGTTACGGTCTACCTCTTCACTTGGGTCAAGGGGAGGGCAACAAAATTGGAGTCAGGCAGTTGTTACCACAGACAACGACAATTTCGTATATTACTATAAACGTTGTTTGTCGCTATTTTGTGCTGATCCTAACTTTAGAAAAGAAAAGGGACAACT
Organism: Tomocerus minor; assembly: GCA_009936455.2. NCBI lineage: Eukaryota > Metazoa > Arthropoda > Collembola > Entomobryomorpha > Tomoceridae > Tomocerus > Tomocerus minor. Next base: position 7,588 of record JAAAYG020030450.1, read on the forward strand.
CCAGATTTAGGAGTCCTTTTAGAAAATCCTAATTGTAGATTTTGTTCCGAAAATTTTCCTAATCCCAAAGTCAGTCCCAAATATAGGATAGGACTGGAATAGCTTACGAGAATGACACCCAAGCTAGCTAGGGTTAGCTTAAAAGACATTAAAGTGTCCGTCATCACTTTTAAATACATCAATTTTATTGTAATAATAAATTGCAACAGCACCTAATTATACTTTTATTATTGGATTACAACAATTCCTTCGGATTATTTAGGATTTGCACTATAATATGCCTATATTCTATGTTTATATCGATATAATTTCTTTTGATGTTTTTGGTTTAAATATTGGACCGGAAAAACCTGGAACTGGTATTTTGTGAACCCAGAACCCGAAATAATCGGAAGTAAAATTTTAGAAACCGTAACCGGAGAAACTAGACTGGTATCGGCCCTCCGGTCCGGTTCCGGTTTGTGTTTAACCAAATCAAAACCCTACGTAGTACATATTGTGGGGATGGTAATGTCTGTCTACGCGGTTAAAGAGAGAACAAGCTGAAATACGCCTTCAATACCTGCTGTGGTAAAGGTACAAGATTGACAAGAATTAAATAAGAGAACTGAAAGAGCATTTGGAGGGGACAGCCAGTTTGGCAAAATTGCAGATAATGTTGTTCATCCCTTTGTTATACTCAGTTCAAGTTCTGGTCTTAATATATATATACACTTAGCAAGGTCAAAAATAATATAATTGTGTAGGTATAATAAAAATCTTCAGTTTCAGTATTTTGCTTTTTTAAACTATGCCTTACAGTCTTATTCCAACCTCCATTCATATAGACAATAATATTTAATAAGCAGTAGTAGTCTCACCTTGTTCCATCTTGTGTTTAATGTTTTGATGTCGAGTGTGAAAGTCTTCAGTATTGGTTATTTTTTAATTATAACAGAAGATTTATAGCCGATTGCAATGAATTGTAGACTGTAGTGCCTGTTCAAATAAATTTCTTTATATTTTGGAGTAACTTTTCGCGAGCGTTATTTCCAGGCAAAACATCCAAGGATGGTTTCGGTCAGCTCGACTGCTCAACATTAATGAATCACCCGATAAATGATAGGATTTTCGCTTAGCGCACATATATTGCAAACAACAAACTACCTACCTGCAAGTATTTTATCGCACGTGATAAAGCTCAAGTGTTATTGCATTGAATTCGATTCCTGTACAGAAGGAATCTACGTTTTACTTTATAATTGTAACCTGCATATATTGATCGAACACAGGCTTCAAATTCCATTAAATAGTGCAATTACCATACCTTTACTTGAAACATGCAAATATGCATGTTTATTTGTCTTTCCTAGGGTGGAAATAAGCCTAAAAATAACTCATTATTTTTACTTAGCGTCTACTTTCATTTTCCGTATATACTTGCATGTGCGGGGCATATTAAGGGTATATCATTTAAATGCTTGTTCTTAATCCTGAATATATTAGAATCTCATAGGAATTCATAACTCTTAAAACTGGAACACATACTTTCAATTCGCTTCAACATCTTTTGCATTTTGAAAACAACCGTAGACCCAATAATTTACTTTAATTTGTTCGTGTGGAATTGTAAAATGCTTGCAAGAGGACGAAAAGTATTGTCCACGAGTGTTTTTTTCAGGCGCATACCGAGCACATCTGGACTACTCCATAATGATTATGTTTTACAGCCTTCTACTGTACTTTTTGAAGGTCTAAAAATTTAATCGTATTACATTTGTTGAAATGAAGTTTTTGTCAAGTTTACAGATGACATCCAATTTTTTCAGTAAAGTTTCGTTTCGATTTGATCGTTCTAAATTCATTTAGCTACTGAACAGCGGCAAAAAAGAAAAAGATATAACAACAATATTAAATAGGGTTTATTTTTGTGCACAGTACATTCTGTTTATCTACTACGTATCCAAAACTGCTTTATTGACAAAGTATATTATCATTAGGATAAGCTTTTTGCCGAATTTAACATACATTAATCGACCTACTAATAGAGATAAAATTTCCTTATACATACTGGCTGTGTCCAGCAAATACATTGACTCCGACTTCCGACCATAAGCAGAAGTAACGATTCATGCAATTACTTCGATTTTATTTTATGCAGGTGTTCATAGATGTAGGTAGGTGTACATCGGTCATACGTGTATATCCGTATCATAGGTAAGTGCAGGTAGGTGTTTGATGAATATGATGTATACAGTAGTGTTGTGCAAGAGTTTGTACACCCTATTTATCACGTCAGATTCAAGAGTAAAATCGTTGGCAGTAAATTCAACAAAAATTAAACTATAAGGGTTTTAAAACAACTCCAAATCGAAGATGAAAATTATAATTATACTTACGGCCTCTGCGCAGTAGTATTCGGCTTTTCCATTTTCATCAGTATCGCTGAAAACAGCTCAAAATTCTAGGACGCTATGCACTTTTCCCAAATTTTTTTAGAGGAACTATCATAGTCAGAGGTATCAATAATCACCTTGTCAACGATTCTTAATGGGTGAAACGACAAATCGCCGTCCATGCACATGGTGAAATGGTATTATAGCGACACAAAAATTGTGAAATATGTGTAAAATAAAGCATTACTTTTGTAATAGAGATATTTTATTCAAAAACAAGTCAAAATGTATATAAAACTGTTAATCTACACAATCTTCCAAACCCTTATCACTACTTAGATCAAAATTAAAAAAGCTGCAACTACTTTTTAAGTGTGCATTTCAGAAAAGACGGAATAGCGTAGTTTGAGAAATCCATTTCTTCCCTGCATGACGTAGTTAACACAATCCTATAGTTAGAAAATACAGTAAAATTGGTTGAAAGAAGATTGAAATCTTCTAGTCGTAAACTATAATCTGCCACATTGTACATCTTTTGGGGGTCAAATTTAACAACTGTGTAAATGACCCATTCGTCAATATTAAAATTGTTCATAAACTTTAACGAAAAGTAGGAATATGTAGGCTGTGCTCCCAATTTGGCAAAGATTTTAACATACTGTAAATGAGTAAACTTTTTATTTGACAATAAACGAACATCTTTTTGCGATAAGTGAACATTACTTTCAAATCTATGCAACATTTTACCTGTAATATCTACCAGATATTTCCAAAATAGCAACGCCTGTGATAATTGGGGATATTTGACATTCACATAGACGTTTTTTAATTTCTTCGAATTGACAATTCTAAAATAACTTTGACAATTTGGACAAAAGCGAATCTTCTGAAATATTAACGTTGTTATTTTTGGTAAGACTGACAAATATTCATCTAATTGCAATTCAAAATTTCTTTCAATTAAACAACTTGCAATGGTTACTCTTTCCACTGCAGGGAGGCGAAGTAGTGATAAATATTTAATGGACTCTGACAAATTATGCACATTATACATTTTTACAGAAACTATTTTATTTAACAGGACACTATTATTATTCGACTGTCTTAAATTAGTTTTGTCACTAATGAACTTAATTCTGTTTAATTCTATTCTATTCACACTGAAAAATTGCCGACTTAAATTTAGAAACACTGCAGGATCATATATTCCTGTAAAAGTTATTCGTCCGTACATTCCAGGACAAGGTATAATACTATCGACATATTGAAACGCGTCATAGGATTTAATTTGCAAGTGTACTTTTTGTTGTAAATTGCAATTTGAGCTTGGCAATGAGGTGATTGAGTCGGTTACAATTTTCAGCCGAGAAAAAAAATCATTCTGTTGATTTTTATTCGTAGAATGTGGTTCTTGCTGTTTCATAGTGTCTAAAAACGTTGGGTTTTCTAAAGTTACTAAGGATTTTATAGTTACATTATGCATTGAAGAGTTATTTGCAATCGGATCCTGGATGTCATCGGATTTTAACGTAGAGTTCAAAGTTATTACATGTATCGATTCTGGAAAATCTTTAAAATCTTCATTTCCTTCCGTTATATTTAACATCAGGAGTAATACAATGAATAAAACTTCCAAAATTTGCATCCTTGTAAAATGTATTTTTTCTGATGATTCCTTTGTTTCTAAATATAGAGTAATAAATAATCTACGTATATATAAAAGTAATATTGTGTGGTTTATACGTATTACGTATACATAATCTAATTTAAAATCAGAATGTCTTACAAATAACAAAAATTGTATTTAAAAATATACCTTGCCAATCCTCCGTCGAATTATCCACATTAATAAATTTCGGAACTTAAGGTAGTATTTTAAGTGTGACTTTAATTATCTTAGTTTCACTTTCGTTCACAGGTGGGTAAGTTTTGAATATGTCCGCTTCGATTGGCGATTAATCACGACTTTCATTCTATTTCATTCAATTTTTGATATCAGCAAAACTTCTTATCAACAAACTGTGACCAAGGCCGTAGCCACGAAATTCGTTTGGAGGGCTTCAGAATTTAACATTATTTATTTAGCGCTCTAATTCGGGTGAAGCGAATTATTTTTGCCATTTTAAAATAAAAATGAATAGAAACATAAGTTCCTTCGCTGGAAGTGGGGACAATATTGCTTATTTCTCCAATAATTTCGTTTTTTTTCGGATTCGAAGAGCAAGAGAGGGGTTAAAAGACCCCCTTGATACGCCTTTGATATATGTCTTTTGAAAATTGTAAGTTATAACATGTACGTTCTAATTCTGACTTGAATTCATCCATCATATCAATAGCGTTTTTAAAACGATTTGCTAGGCAAATCTAGGTCAGGTGAAAAGTCATCAATGAACTCTATACTACACTACTGTTTACATAATAAAGATAGAAATTGTACGTAAAATGCGCATAGATAAAAGGATATAATTTGTGTCTGATATATGGGATTATCAATGTGTAAAGATTTGTCATTCATTGCTATACAACGCACATGCATATGATATTTCTAACTCTATTTTTCCAAAATAGAATTATCCTAATGGATTAATTCGCTTGGTTGTTTAAGCATTAAAAATCCTTTCCAGCCACTATTATTTTGCTAATCTATAAAAGTGGGTAATTGTGAACACCTCTTGCAATCATCAAAAATTCAAGAAAACATTACTTTTAAAACAATCGAGTAGATTTGCTCACCAAAACCTTTACACAAAAAAAAAGATTCCTATCAGGTTTCAGAGGAGGTTCTGCTGCAGTATGATTTAGGTGCATCATGCAGTGGTTACAATACAAATGCTCCTATTCTTTAAATGTTTGTAAAAGCTAGCAAAAATTCTCAACGATATGCGATAGTTCTTAGGGATTCAAGGATCAAGGAGTGTATCATTCGTAGATCAAAAAAATTAGATGAGAAATGCATTGCTTATGATTGTTATTTCATGTAATGATTAATTAATTTAATTTTTACCGCTTTTCATAATGTAGGTAACATAGAATGAATGAAGCTCTGATTATGAAGGTTGTTGTTGAGACCGGAAAGGACATGTGATAGTGTCCAGAACACTTTGTGGTGTAATTGGCAAGCAGAAGCAGATGCACACCGGCTTAATCCCACTAAGACAAGTGTGACCCCAATAAGTTCTCTTTAAACCAGGCATCGGACAATTTAGTTGACATATTGGGTCCAAAGTACATAAATGTGGATTTTTTAACTCTTCCAGCTAAAACAGAATTCCAGGTTTACATATAATTATTTTTCAAATGTCAAATAAATAAATTTTAAAGTAGTTTAAACTTACAGAACGGGTAGGACATCCGTCGCAGGAACAATATTTCCCAGACCCAAATCTTTTTGGCAGACAAGTTCCATTACCTTGCACTCCACATACATCATTACAGGCGTCATCACTTGGACATTGTCCGAACACCTGATTTATTTCCTGTCACCAATAACAAAAAGCTTTTAAAAATTGCTTAATGGGGAGATGCATTTATATAGTTTTGGGTAAGAAAATACCAGGAAATAGAGCAGTAGAATCGCTATGATTGCGTATTTCAGTACAAATTGAAGATTTAGAAACATTTTTAGACCAAAATAACTGTTTTAAAAATGTTGGGCTAAAACTTAAACTCAAAGTGAAGATGTTCAATCAGTACTTAGTGAATGTCATTTAGGTATGTAGGTTGCTAATGTTTTATTAATTTTGCTTTTCTATTTAGATTCCCACGTCATTTTCTAGGACTAAACTAAAATGGGTCGAGACGAAATACACCTCCTCACCACTTACACCGCCTAGGGACTTTCGGGTAGTCTAACCTAAAAATAAATGAACATGCCCCCATCGCTCACCACCTTGAGGCATCTAATTAACCCGAAAGTCTCCAAGCGGTATAAGCAGTGTAAGCGATGAGGCGGTGTATTTTGTTTTGTCCCGTCCAATTAGAATGGTATTCGAGTATCCATTGTGTATCTGCACCTGCTACACATCCTCACAGTGACAGCAACATTATTGCATAACTTCTTTCGTATTTGTACAAATGTTGCTGCTTCGTTAAGCTCAAGTCAAGGTAACAAGGGCATCCAGATGCTTAAAATTTAAAGGGTAAAATTATTCACTACCTAACTCAAACAACGAATAAAATATTATTTAAGCCTTAAAAGTAGAATAGCGAATGAATGGTAAAAGCAAATATAATAATATTGATACATAGTGTCAAATTTTCAACATTGAAAAGTTGTTTGCTAAGGCATTCATATTTTGGTTCATTCATTTGAGTTACAATTTCAAAAATCATGAATTTTTCATTGATAATGTTGACCAACCATGTCCTTAGATACACTTAGTAAAATTCTTGGCCATTATTGGCTTGAGTGCATACAGTTTTTAAGTTCAGTATATTTGATAAAGCGTGATTAAAAAAGTTGGTGAGCTATATTAGTCAGAAAAGTTGTCATTCATATTGTGAAAATGATTTGCGGCTTTTATTTGGAAAACCCTGTACATAATCTCATAAAATAATATACAAGTTTTCTACAAGTTTTTATTAGAATGTAAAAACTTTTAATTCAAAAAAGATTTCGCTTGAAGTGAAAATACAATTTTTTCTAATTTTTAAATTTGTGATATGTACTTGCACAAAAATAATTTATAATTTGCATATAATATTTGAATGCACTGAATATATGACTGTATATATGTATAACCTATTTTACACAGCTACATTTAATAAACTGTTGTCAAACAGATCTAATTGCAGAGTAACGTGTGAAATCATAACACAGTCGTGTAGTAGTAGTTTGAAAATAATTTTGAATAATGCAAAAAAAGTGGCGTGAAAGCGTTTGAAATTTAGGAGTATATGTGGTAGTGTTAGAGTAGAATGTTCAATGGCAATGTCGTAGTGTAGAGTGTAGTCGCCGTGACCCAATGGGTTAAGGGCTTCCTTTAGACACTAGTGGTATGTGTAGAAAGCTTGAAGAAAATATGTGTAATGGTTCAAAAGTTATTGGGCCTACAGTTAGTAATGCCCCTAGTGACCTTATGATCCCGTAGTCGCAGTGACCCTATTTGTAAACTGGGCATTCCTATTGACCTCCAAATGACACACCGTAAGTTTGGTTGTTGTAGGTCAAAGCGTCCGAGAGTTATCGCCTGGACAGGCAGACAGACAGACAGTGATCGCATAATACGCAGTTAAATAGGCGTTAATCTGAATTATATAGGTATAAGCATGCATAAGTACTATATAACTTCAAAATTGTTAATTGCAACAGTTACTAAGGTATTATTTAATGTTATACTCATTTATAACATGTAGGTACTGTATAAAGATACGTACTGCGTCAAGTAATAATAAGCTTTTGCAATTCTCAATAATCAATCAGTAATAAAGTCATTTTAAAAACCCCATGAGATATAATTTCAAATCTATTTATGCGAATGCATGCATTATCTCAATTTAGAAAAGTATATGTTATGTAATATAAAAACGAACGGCAAGCCGTAACAGAAAGCTCGCCCTAGTAGGGCTACCCTGTACACAGCTTTACGGAAAAACATTAC
>JAAAYG020030461.1:0-15561 GCA_009936455.2 Tomocerus minor
AATTTTAAATGACGTAAAGTGCATTCACTTTTTTCTTCGCGAGTCTCCTCAACATTCTCCAAGAACTGCTCAATATCCACTCCTTCCGGCTTGTCTAAGCCAGGATGATTGTTGAACAAGTTAGCAACGAATGCCAAGTTCAGCTTGTTCACTCCCTTGACAACATCCTGAGACGTCACAAATGAACGACAGCCCAACTTTTCAGCTTGTTGAAGCATCAACTCAGCCCTGGCGATTAAATCCACTTCCTGTGAGGATAATTAATTAATAATAGTACATTGGTCATAAAAAATCCTTTAGTTACGCATGTCTTTTGTGTTAATTTACCATGAGGGCCTCTTTGGATACACCAGCATCCTTAGGTGCGATTTGATACAACAAATGGCTGTATATTTCCGAATCTTGAATGTCAGAATTAAAGTTGGAGCACCGTCTGTTGCTGCCAGAGCGGTCCAAATGATAGTTAACCCATCGAAGAAGAATGGCTTCTGGTGGCATACGAATCAGATCTTCAATATTTTCGCCGGCATTCAAGAGATTAGTAAGACCTGGGCAATGCTCCAAAGTTATCTGACTAAACAATCCAATCTAAATAATAAAAACATTCATTACTAATAGATAAGATGCGTCATGAAAAATATTGATTGCAAATAAAGAAGAGTTGTTTTGGGGGATCCCGAAGGTTTGAGCTTTTCTCTCTTGAAATAATGGAGAAGTGTAGATTAGAAAGTAGAATTTATAAACAAATGATATACTTACTCGAATGATCTGCCACAGTAGGCCAAGAACCAAATGGGGTTTTCCCATTATCAGATCATTTCCATCAATATTGATAATATTACAACCGATAGCTTGAGCGGAATTTAAAGCAAGCGTCAAGTTCTCATGTTTCGTGTACAGTGTGAGATTTTTCACATTTATGGCTCGTTCATCAATTGTGTCAGGACAGGAATGGTTTATTATCTTGCTGTAAAAACATTGTGATGATTACCACAATCCTTTTCATTCTTTATGTACTCTGATGATCAATAAACTTACCACAATAGAATTCCATCTTTAACCTTGTCGTACAAAGTCTTTCCAGAGGGATCAATAGGAAGCAAGTGCTTCAAATCCGGGTCGTATCCTAGATGGTCATTGATCCAATGGGAAAACGCCATCTGTTCTTCTATTCTAACAGAATGGGTCGTTCCTTCACTTGAGGCCTCAGACATACCACCAATCGTCTGAAGATTTTCCTTTTTCGACACAACTTGCTTAAAAGAAGTTGCAACCTCCTTGCTCTTCAAATTTGCACACAACTAAAGTTTTACAATGAAAAGTATAAAGGATGTACAACATTAAGTAGAAGCACCATTAATCATTTACTAACTAGGACAATCAAAACTATTTTGATAAATTTTAAGTTAAGATTTAAATGCAAAATAGGACGTCTAAAAATAAGATAAAAGATCAACTTACACGTTCAAATTCTCTCAAAGTGAACTTATTTCTGGCATCGCCCCCAAATTCATCCTCCATAAGTCTCCGAATCTTCCATGGTGGAAGTTTAAATCCAACAAGCTCCAATGCGTCTTTAAGTTCCGCATATTCAATAAACCCTCGGCCCTTTTGATCAGTCTAATCGAAAATATTTTGTTAAATACTTTTTCCAACTAAATTTACTTTAATATAACTGATATAAATTATGAATATATAATATTTTAAATATGAAAATTATGAATTGCTAATTTTCAAGAACTAGAAAATGATTATACTTACATTGTTAAAGGCTTCGTGCACCTCCTTCAGTTGGTCAGACCCTAGCTCTTTTCTAGGACTTGGCTTCCCGTTACGATCCATAGTGTACAGCCCCGGCAAACAACCTCACTCTACCTAAAATGACCGGTAACACTGTAAAAATTAAAACAGCAACAAATTAATCATTCATCCCAAGTCTATTATTACAGATATTATTGGGAGTGAAAAGCAAAGTACAAGACAAACTTGACGACAAAGCTAGACAACTGGCAGAATATTAGCATGAGCCGACGTTGAAAGTTATTTTATGATTAAGTATTGGGAAAATTGGGATGGAAATGAATAAACTCTTAACTTTTGCCCTTTCGGGAAGACTAACAATAAAAAATGAGGAAATTGTGTGGGATTTGTGAGTGAAGTGAGTCCCATCAAACACGTGGTGGCACAACCGACTGTACCAATTCAAGTTATTCTAAGCTGAAATGTAAATGTTAATGTTGAATGTGGTACTTTAAAATTTTTAAGAATGAAGAACTAATTTTGAGGTGGATAATGTTGAATGTTGATTTAGCTAAAAATTAACTAGCGAATAAAATATCAATGATGCATGACAATGTGTTCCAACCTAAAATTATGAAGTTATGAATAAAATAAGAAGTTATGAGTAAAGAAAACACAATATTTTTGCAATGAATGACTCATCCAATGTTTTGCACATTTCATTTATCCTCACCTTCTATGAATGACAAAGAAAATCAACAAATTTCCTTATCTACCTACATTCAACATTGTCTTTGTTCAATTTATGACATCATCCACAAGAAATGCAGAAAAGAAGGGTAGAAAATAATAATTATAGTTTCATCTTCTAGGTTAGGTACCAGGTACTGTTGACTATCAACTATGACTATGACGCAATTCAAAATAGACAAAAAGGCTTACCAAAATGTGTAATTATTCAGATAGACAACAAACGTCCTTGCTCTTGATTGATCAGATGGGGTACTGATTACATTTGTCGTTGTAATGATGATAAAATTGATAATAACCCAACTCTGACGAAAACAACTCTTCCGTCAGTCACACCAACGAAAAGAAGCTGCAGGAGGATACGACACGACTGATTTTCACTCGCAAACTGAATCACCCGAAGCAAAGTGCATTGCAGAAGTGTGAAAGAAAATGTTTGAACTTCCTACGGACTTTGGCATCCCAAACAACCATATTTTAGCCAAGGATCCCTATCGCCCGGCCTCAATTCAAATGAAAATTGTGGCAAGTCCCTATACACCCCACGACAAATAAATTAGTAATCTAAATAGCTTTTTTGCATCGAACTTTTTATTATTTTATTCAGCATTCTAATTAAAATCATATATTGTTATAATAAATGGACAAATGTGCGCCCACAAATGAGATCGTCAATTCTTAAATTCTCTGGTAGGATAACTCTCATTACTTAATAGTTATACTATTAAGTAATAGAGTGATGTATATTAATAAAACATAATATCGGGCCTCTGACCGGAATACATACATACATGAATGCGGTGTTATGCATGTCAATCATAAGCGTCGGTACGGGATCCCCATTAATAAGTAAAAACAATCATTTCGTACATATATAATAGGGCGGATTTGCAGTCAGAAAGCCCAATTCGAGGGCCTTTGAGCCTTTACTAAACCTCTTTTAAACAGCTTTAATTCGCGAAAATTTTTGCCGATTCAAGTTGACTAAATTAAATGTAGCTGTAACTTGATTTTTGCGGTTTCATGACTAAAATGATTTTAAAAAAATAGCTATAATTCACGCAAAGCCCGAAAGATTTTCTTTTTTAGGTCTACAACAGTTGATTCTCTTCCTCTTTGTTCAGCTTTCTGGAAGGTTACGTCCCCCTTTAATAACTTTTCAGGGGGGCGACGATCGACCCTCCTGCTCCCCTGTGACGACGCCTACAATGTCAATTATGATATGCATTCTATTTTGCAAAAGATGCTTGAGGAAAGAGCAATACTGATGAAATCTTTTATGAATTTGTGCATAAAATAAGTGGCCGAACAAGATTGTCGTCCTTAAAGCATTCTCAGCAGCAGTTGATGGAATTGAAATAAAAGGACAATTGTTTCATGAGCAAGCTTTATTGAAAAACTCAACCAACGACAGAACAGTAAAATAACAAATATTTTGTATTTTCTAGGTACTTTATGTGCACACTTAATATAAATTGTCACAATGAAACGATTACATACACAGCTGCTTTACTACTACATATTATGTAGGTAGATACGACAAGACATGTGAGATAATAATTGCTAAATGGAGAATTGATTTGTCAACTTTGTGTAACAAATGCAACATTATCTCGTTTACTGTTCTTATGGTATGTGTTTCGTGAGCTGCCCATTTACTGGCCTAACATAAATTGTGGTTTGTCTATAGCAAGTAAATTATGTTAGTTTTAAATGCAGATAAGAGTATTATTCTTATTGATTGCTTATGATTGAATCTCTAGGTAAATAAAATATTTGTGAAGCAATTTTTAACAGCACACAGTACAAAGGACAAATATTTACGATATAGTTTGGTAACTAAATTACTTAATGTAGAATGGAAAACGGCAATTACAACCTGATATAATTCATTTTAATACAGATTCGTTTTTAGGAAGCGCCGACTTCATACAACAATACAATGTTTACAAATATTAAGTGATAGGACACCCCTCAAATGTGGGCATACGACGCTTTGAAAAATAATTGCAATTTAAGTATTACGAATATCTGCCACCAACAGTGACCAACGTTAAATGCCTCACATTACGATGCAAACAGGGGCTATCAGCTATATTAAACTGTCATACCCACACTAACAATAATTGTATATAGCATATAGCAATATCTATATAGAGTGACAAACTTTTATACATACCCCTCACTAGTGACTGTAAGGATTCATTAAATTAACTCCTTACTGAACGACCAGACCAAAAAACAAAATAGATTTAGGTACACTACAATAACCGTGACAATTTTGGGACTCAACAATCAATCATAAGGTAAACAGAATATTACAACCTTAATATATTTTTAAAAAATTATTGCTGCCCACACATGAAGACTCAAACACATTCCTAAAACCGTTTAACTTACCAACCCTTTATAATAAGATATTTAAGGGACGGGTGACAATACCTAAATAAAATGTCCACAACAATGTGAAAAGCCACTGCTTTCGGATAAAACAGTTAGCAAGAATTTAAGGAAACTGTAAAAAGCGTTGACTGACACAAAAATACCATAAAAACCTGCCGTATTATTTTTCAAGCAAATAAAGTTCAAGTGCAACTGTCCGCAAACTCTATTAGAGTGCATAGGCATTCAGCATTAAAATAAAGGACCCTATTAACCTAAATGATTAGTTTTCAAGTCGTCTTGTTATGAGTTTGTGTGAGTAAGAACTTGCACAGCAATACTATTAACTAAAGCTGCAGGTAGATTACTGTGAGGTAGGTAGTGATTAAAATGCAGGCCTTCATATTAAATAAAAATGAGATACTAAACTTATTTTAAGTGATCGTATAACAAAATACTTACTAAACGCTAGTAAAATTGTACATTTAACAAGAAACGGTAGATATGCCTATGCCACGATTAACAAATGCAACTTAATCTGAATAAATCACCAATAGCATTCACGCAAATGGTTCAGAACCAGCTTATTGATTAAATTCATAACTTTACAATGGAACAGTGCATGCAAAAGATTCATTACAGATTACAGGTTATACAATGTACAATGCATAACTACTTCAGTAGACTTTGTATAGGATATCAGATTCAAATGGTTGCCATATTTAACGTACTTCCTTTCCGCCTTGCATTAGATTGGTATATCATAACCTTTAGAATTAAACTGGGCGAAGATTACAATATTAGATAAAAGGAACGCAGTATTAATTAGTAGTGTGTATTAATAAGTAACTGTAATATTAGCGGGCTGGGAGGAGGTGTCGCGTAATTAGAGACAGATAGATATACTGTAGTGTACAACAGCTGTTGTTGTTGTACTTCCTTCAGCAGCACATTTACCACAAGCCAGAGGAAAATCCACCCGGAGGATTCCGCACACGAATAGTTGTTCTTTGCTCTACAGCTGCAAATGCCAAAAAAAATGTATTCATTAGTTTAAGTCACCTTGGTATCTCAAGCAATAGTGTCTGAGGCATAAACAACCAACTGAGTCACCCAGAAAACGCTCTAGTGTCAAATCATTCTCATAGATAGTAATAAGACTTATATTTAAGTAGTAAGAGAGTACAGAGAGAAGTAGAGAGAGAGTGAAAGAGAAGCCGATGGCACAATCCCAGCACACCTGCCAATGCTTCGTGTAATAGCTTAAACTCGAACGGATTATTACACACTCTATTCGTAGATTGATTGGTTGAGTATCGTATTCATAGAACGAGGTGGTATAAAAGGTTAGGAATAATCAATTTTTATTGCTCATGATTAGAAGATAGATGAAAGAAAAACATGTAGTCATTTTACAAATAAACTCGCTCTACATTGTAAAGCAAACGACGCAAATTGTCTAATAATGGGTAAAAGCGTTCGTACCACTCCGTTTCAGTATTGAATCTGCTCTTTGTATACCACTAAACTACTAAATCCAAAGTGGTTAGCGAAATCATACTAAAAGACAAGGTTATTATAAAAGGTCACAGAAATCCAATTAGTTTTGTCGAACAGAGACATTCCACAAAATCAGATTTAATCAAACAAAGCGTCAAAGTGCCCAGCAATATACCCAACAGCATACCCGAAAGCAGACAGAATTGCAGAAAGCAAATTCCACAGCTAAAGCATTCATGCAATGTTGAACGTAATCTATAGAGCTACGAGCTACGGCAAATAAAATAATGAAGTATACTCTGGAAAAGTCCTCCTAGTTGTGGTAGTGAGCCAGTTCTTCGAGTTGGGTGATTACCACAACCCGGAGGAAAATCCACCGGGAGGGGCCTTCACTTTGATTGAAGCTCGACTGCTGTCAGGTGGCGATGGAGCTTGAGATGGAAGTTTGGGCAAAGATGGAAGAACTTCGTCAACTGCGACGCCTTCTATTAATTCGCAGTAATCACAAATAATGTCAATGCAGAAACAAAAAATTTTGAATTAACAAAATGAAGCGGTAGGTTGGATTCCTTTGTACACCAAGACAATCAAAAGGCAAGATGTCAAAGGGTTCATCACTCACACATGAAATTATTCTATTTCAGGGAATACTCATGTGATATTAATACACGAACAATTTCCAAGGCCTGTTACTTATTATTTAGATATAGGTGACATTAATTATCATTATTGATCCTGAGCTTTTCAAATATTTAATATTCATTGAGTACTTACGAGTCAATTCTCCTGCGACTGAGAAAGTCGATTCTTGCTGATTTTTCACTCCTAGAGGAGTTCTCGCTTCATGATCGTCGAGCTGCAGCGCAGAGATTCCAGTATCCAGACTTTTTGGCGCAAAGTTATGGTTATTGATTTCCACAGCATTATTCTTATCTTCATTTGCCGGAGTCTTGACAGCCATACTGACCATTTCTCCATCGTATCCGTTTCTTTTTACTGGAAGCAACTCCCCAACACGTCTCTGAAGCAAAATTCAGATAATTGAAAAATAACACAGTATAAAAACACACACTCTTAATGAGATATTTAAGCAATGGCAATTAACAAATAAAAAAAATACATGTCCATAATACAAAAAGCTACAAAAACTAAAATAGCAACATATGTGCAGAAATGCTACCATTTCCACACACTTTTGATGCACAATAGTCTCTTTTTAAGGTGACAATGCAAAAATAAAAAGGACACCAGTCGCAAAAATTATTTGTTTTAACAGTAGACCAAGACAGTATTAAAACCTTACGGCAGTTGATAACTTAACAAAAAAATTAATCCGCGGTGTATTTGTATATTACCGATTCTAACTCCTGGATTCCAGAGTAAACGAATGGAGCAAATGGTTCCTTAGGAATATAGTGACCGTAGCCCTGAAGAACTTTAACCTGGCCTTCATCGACACAGACCCGTCCATTGCAGATTACATATTCCGCGACACCATGGCATGTCATGCCCTATAAAAGAGAATTTTTCAGTATTAAAATAATGACAAAAAAATTACGTCAGTGTTCCGACAAATGAACACAGTCCAAAGTCAAAACTTAAGGGATATTTATAGTTACCTCAAATATATTATTGTCGGTGGCGTGATGATGAGTCTTGGCAGAAATAGTCCTCGTCTTCCTTGG
Organism: Tomocerus minor; assembly: GCA_009936455.2. Classification (NCBI taxonomy): domain Eukaryota; kingdom Metazoa; phylum Arthropoda; class Collembola; order Entomobryomorpha; family Tomoceridae; genus Tomocerus; species Tomocerus minor. The sequence goes on from JAAAYG020030461.1 coordinate 8,058, forward strand.
ATCCCAGATAACGATATCTGCATCTGACCCAGCAGCAATAGCTCCCTTGGGTTACAGAATTCATAATGCTTACATGACTACCTAAACCTCATAGTTTTATCTTTGTAGAATTACAGGTAAAAATACGTACCTTCTTAGGATAAATATTGAATATCTTTGCCGCCGTGGTGCTAGTAACAGACACGAAACGACAAGGGTCCATTTTACCCTCTTGAACTCCCTTCTCCCAGATAACTGACATGCGGTCTTCCAATCCATTAACTCCATTAGGAATCTTAGTAAAATCACCGGCTCCCATCTTCTTCTGCTCGTGAGTAAACGTGCAATTATCGGTACCAGTCAAGTGTAAGTCCCCTCTGAAGGATTCACATGATAAAATGTCATTGCACTACGTCAACACGGATAGATATTTAATAATTAATGACTATCAATTTTAAAACTCGTACCGAGCCAGCAGATCCATGAGATATCCGGGGGTAGTCGGGTCGGGACGCAGTGGTGGGCTCATAACGTGAGCTGCAGCGTGGCGCCAACATTTGTTCCAATAATTAGAGCCATCAGTGCCCAAAGAGGCGGCAATAGGCTCGCCGAAAACGACATTTCCTTGAGCTCGTTGGTCAACAATGACATTGGCAGCACTTTTGCTCATCACATGAACAACATATAAAGGACATATCACTTGATTTGCCAACATGCAAGCCCGGTGAGTGGCTTCAGCCTCTACCGATTCAGGACGAGACATCTCATGCCCCTCTGGTCCATCTACGCCAGCCCCCAACACCTTCTGAACGTTCTGTATCAAAAAAATCAAAATATAAGTCAGTTAGTTCAAAGAAAATAAATAAATACAAGAGAATTTAAACCTTTGCTTGCAATGTATTTGTTAAAATTCTGTCGATGTAATTTTTGAATGCCTTTATTTACCTCAGCAATGATATCGCCATTTTCAGCATGTACTTGGGCAATAGCGCCCAACTTCCGGCAGTGTTTAAATACAGCAATCAACTCGTTATCTTTCAACATGAAGGAATCCTTATAGGCCATGAAAACTTTGAATGAATTCACTCCATGATCGCGCACTAAAACTTCCATATCGGACTTAACCTATTGGAAAAAATTTTTTGTTGTAAACGCCATAAAAATAAGTTGTAAAAATAGCATGTACATTCATATATCGTATTATCTTAGTTTTAGCATACCTTCTCCGACCACCATGTTATAGCCACATGAAGCGTGTAATCGCAGCAGACTTGATCTTCCGCCCATCCACGCCATTTTTCATATGCCTCTAGTGGAGACTCCCCTTTTTCCGGGATTACGAAGTCCACTAATCCACAAAAAATTAAAATGAGACTGATTAATATTTTGTTTTGTTTTGGTTTTTAGCATAATTGCATGTACATATTATATGCTTACTTATCATGGTCGTTCCTCCGGCTATGGCAGCTTTGGTACCGGTATAAAAATCGTCAATACTCTTGGTACCCATAAAAGGCATCTGTAGATGAGTATGGGTGTCAATACCACCTAAGATGAAACAGAATTTTAATTGAAAATGACAAAAAATTTCACAATTCACTTCAGAATTTATAAAATAGGAAAAATGTCATACCTGGCAACAAGTATTTTCCTCTGGCATCAATCGTCCGTGTGCCGCCTGGAATGATTAGGTTTCGGCCAATCTCCCTAAGTAAATCACGCAAGTTACATAAGAGGCCAATGACAATGACATTGTACAATAGAACACGCAAATCATTTTTGTCTCTTACTTGATCTGACCATCTTCAATAAAGACATCTCCATCTTGCATGCCATCCTCGTTTATTATCTTACCTCCCTTGATAATAAGCCGATTCTGTGAGCTCTGTAAATAAAATGAAATACCATATTTTAATTAATATCAATGATTGATTAATAATGCTTTTGAACTATAATTCATGAAAAAAAAAGATTTTTTTAAAACGTATAGTACAATTGTATTTTTTGAAATACTATTTTCATTTACATGTTAAAGCAGAAATGAAATTACCTGGAGATGGATGGGGACCTTTTTGACAGGATTTCCGTTGGTCTTTGCAGCCATAATTATTTTGTTTTATTGAGTTGTCTTTACGGGTAATAGGAAAAAGGCTGAAAACGGGAGTTTCCAGTCAGGTTCTGTGGAAAAGAAAATAATATTCACGTCAAAGGAAGAAATGCATAACCCGGGATTTAAATTCTTTATTTGTAGACACAGAAGAAAGAGTTGACGGATGCAGATATTGGTAGAGACGTATATGCAATAAGTACCTACCTGGATACAAGATATCTAGTTTTCTGCTGTTATTGCTTATACAGGGCCGATGAGTCATTCCCTTGCAATACAGAGACCGGGATTCGGAGAGCTGAGAGCCGACTGACAGATAGGTCAATTGTTTACACCCTGCACTCGAAATTTCGCAATGCGCACGACAACTTCCTCACTCACCGAACCCAAAAATAGAGACGGGGAGAATATTCTCCTGCCTGATCTGCTGTGCGCGGCTCTAGCTCCAAAGGATCTCCACACATGTAGGCTCCTACTCTTCTCTCTCTCTCTCTCTGCCTGCACTTTATGTATGTACACGAGACGACGAGAGGGCTATGATCACTATGCTCTATACACAAACGTCTGGCAACAAACCGGTGCCGTGCCAGAATAGGCTAAAATGTATTTCCCTATTAAAGTCATCGTCTCAGTCTCATTAAACGAATACCCATGCAGTGCCACACATACATAAAACTACAACTGCCATGCCGCACCAGAACTAATCGCCACAACAGTTCTCTCTATAGTTTTTAAACTAGTGTCAATTGAGCTCTCGCTTCATTCTCCAATATTCACTACTACCAATAGTACATTTGTTTCATTATCACCATCTGCGTGACGCCCATCAATCAATATATCAAATACTCATTTTACTTTAATTCTAAGTTAAAAGCTCATAATATAGTGCTAGAATTTAGAATGAAAGTACATCCCACTTATTGCCAATCTATACATAGACAGTACATAAAAGGGGAAATAAGAGACTTTATGCAATTAGTTTCTGGGGCAGTATTCTTTCTAATAACAGCACAACAAAATGATGCTCTATATGCACTGACTACAATCATTAGGATTTAGAATCTGCTAAATATTTCCCCATAGTAAAATTTAATATACATCTACAGTACTAATAAATGGAATAGATTGAATAAAGCTTTTTAGTTGTCCAAAGGCATTTAATCAGCTAATGTCTACTTGCTCCAACGCTTAATTAATTCCATCTCACAATCAATCTGTCTAAGTCTAGCTCTCTGCCCCACATCCACAAAGAGAATATTCATTCCAAGATCCGAGCCAACTCCATTTTTTATTCTTTAACTAAGACAAAAGTACAGACTGTGCAGGCAGACTCTCATTACTATTACATGATGCTGCGCGCAATTGCATTATTATGCAACGAATAAGTAGAAAAGTACAGAAATACTAAAACGAAGTTCTGATGCCCACTTTCCAAAACACTCGCTCACGTATTATAACTAAATATGGTAGGGAAATATTAATGTAAATCTTTTGGAAGGTCTTATACAACTTTTTGAACTGAATTTTGAATATTCATGACATTCACATACATAAATAATATAAGGGATTCACGACGGCTGTTTTCCTTCCACACATGTAATTACCATATAACCGGTCTGTCTCTACAACCCTCTCTATTCACTCTAATCTAGCCATATGAAAAAAGTCAAAACTCACGTTTAAACTTCCAAATTATGGTTTAAAGTTTAAACCAAAGAGCATTAGCAGACATTAGGGAGTATATTAGCTTCACGTAAGCAAATAGTGTACAATGCTACACAGTATAGTACAGCATTACATAAATATGTGCATATAGCAGATAATATTATGCTTCATGCATTTTTGAAAAAGGAAGATGACTTTTAGAGAACTGTGGGCTCGAGGGAAATACGATACTTTACTCGTTCCACCGTGTGACTCACCCTAAGTCTCTCCTAAAGACAGTTTATTGATATTTATTATAGCTTCCTTCAAACTACCATCACACAATTAACCTCTTCACATTTGTCCCGGCGAGTCTCCCCTTCATAAATCTAATTATAACCGAAATAAGGGAACGGGTGATAATATGCAACAGACGACTACACTTGAAAATCTTTCCCCAAATTCTACTTCAATAATAGTTAGCATTTCATATCGTGCAATGCATGTCGATGTTTTAAAAATAAAGCCATTAAAAATATTGCGTTCATATCATGGAAACTACTAGGTAACTTAATGGATTCGTGTCGTAACACTGCACGGACAGTAATAAAAAATAATAGTTGCTTGAAACTAAACATATATATTACATACATGTGTAAAAGGGACTTTTAAGCAGAATCTTAAGTTGTTTTACATATGTACCATTTACCTAAGTTACAAAAAGAAAAAGAGTGCATTGTACAGCTTAAAAAGTGAATAAGAAGCAAACAAATCTAATGTATTTTTGTATCAGTTCCAAAAAATAAAGCCGAATATGACACACATGATGCTGTATCTAATTGCAAAATATTGGGATAGAATTATTACCTGAAATCAACCAAGATCAATTGTTTTTACCATTAATCCATATCACCATTTGAACGAATGAATGAATGAACTCTGACTATCATAATTATCAGCATGTACACATCCCTAATCCCTAAATCCTTGAAAAGAAAGAATAAATCACCAACTGGATTGAGACAACGTATGGCACAAACAAGTTTTCAATCAATGAGATTTCCTAATAGTATCTTTATCATGTGAATTAATCCAAGAGGTCAAGGACATAAAATACAAGTGTTACAAAGCTTATCATTTATGAGATAATCATGACACTAACCCTTTGAGAAACAAAATTGTAATCACCAATCCCCCTGAAAACATTCCGCCTGCCAGAAAATATCTTTCAATGACAGGACAGAGCACGTTATATATTTTATACCTATACAAAATACCTGACTATCTATTTTGGCAATCATTATTATGTAAACTAATTTTCTAATAAATATAATTTAGTTATTAAAGCAAATCTCGATCCTAGGGGGCAATGAATGATCCATATTTATATTAATAAATCCCTTTCAATAATTGTAACTGTAGCACCGATATCAATATCGAATTGAATGGAATGATATTCGCAGCAGAGATGACACTATTCGATTTGAGATTATTATATCATTATTATGTTGAACAGAATAAATTTTTAGTATACTATATCTAAAACTGTACCATTTTTACTCGAAATGCACATCAAAGTAACCGATAATAGTTTTTTATTCCGATAGCCTTTATTGCTGTACTTCAATAAATCAACCTAGAAATCTATTCCAAAAGCCGGCGTTGCAGATTATTATTTTTGTACTCGTTTACACAAACAATGCTTCGACGCCTACTGTTTCCTTCTATTGAACTCTACTTAACGATGTAGTACTCCAGTCGTGCGTTGCCGTGGGTCTCCGGAGAGAAAAAAGTTTCGGGTTTCCTAACAAAATAATCGTTGTTGCCTATCTGGTAAAAAAAACTATGTACTACAATGTCAACAATCGTAAGAAAACACGAAGATTTTGTTCGAATTGCATGAGCGACAAGATGCTGAAAAATGAAAGATCTTATACATATATGAATTTGACTATGGATTATCGAATGTATACTCTCGAAGCTGAGCTTGGCACACAATGAACACGTAAGGTTTCTATATAAAGAGACATTAAATGTAAATATAAAATAGGAATTTCAGTACGCAGTTAAGTATATTCAATAGTCAAGACATAGCTAGAGCTATAAGAACACATAATATTATCAAATCAATTGTAAATCTCTGATGACAGTTTAAACACTCTTTAATATTAATGAGTGAGACTTTACATTATGCTTGTTCTAGCGACAGCTGCAGCGTGACCTAACGAGTTGCAGTTCTTACATTCGCGGATATTTTATCCCTCATGAGATTGCCAAACACTGGCCATGAATTAAAACTTTTAAATGGAACATGAACTTAATACAATAATACCAATACTATATGCTATTAGAAGTCTGATTTTGCAAGAACTAAGAATAAAAACAATCCTCTTGGTAGCTGTTCCAATTGTAAGTCTTATTATGTGTTTACACACACAATAGCTCGTTAGTAATATTGACACCGACAATATGAACTTCCTTAACAGTATTGTCTAATATTAAGATAAATAGAATGTACGGACACTTGTCAAGGCAATTTTAATCCGTCAATTATGCCAATATAATATAAACACTTTAACAGAACTCTTCAAATAAAGCAACGGAAAATACGCCACTTAACTGGTTACAATAAAATACTAAATATGTAGGAACTGGCGAATAATAGCGATAGTGGTCACTAAATATTTATAAGAAAACTGAAACTAACCTTTGATAAAAATGTGAGGGGATTTTTTAAATACAAAAAAGTATTTCAGTGGTTCCTCTAATTAGCAGGCAGTACAGCGACGTCTACGGGATACACAAACCAGAAAACCTGAGAAAACATTTATATCATTAATTACTGTTTCCTTCAGTGTTTATTATTGATAGGTAATTAATTATTTATAGGTAAAAAATTGATGTTGATATCTGTCATTCCTTCAATATTTACACAGAGGACATTCAACATTGCAGTGACCAAACAATTTCTAGTTTTATAAATAACAACGAATAGACTGTGAATATCAGGAGAATCAACAGTTACCAACAACGGCAAATGTCAAAATGTGTTCTTGAATTACGCTAACAGATAACAATAATGCCAAAGGAAACAAATACCGGCAAACGGTAAGTTAGTTGAACAATCAAAATGCAATGCACCGCAATCTGCAATGCTGAATTCTGTGAGTTCTGTGACTGTGTTGAGACTTTAGCATTTGCAAATGCAATCTGCAGAAATCAGTAAGAGAAAATGCAATAGCTGGACTGGCTGGGAGTTGAGTGGGAGCAGCCAACAAAACTCTAACCGCTTAGCTAGCTTACCGCTTCGGCTGAAGAAAGACAGGGCAGAGAGCGAGAGGAGGCAAAAGAAAGGCAGGTAATACTAACAATTAACACAATGCAAAATGCAATGGGTGACGGCCGTTAAACCGCCTTCTTGTAGATTACTGCTAATATTGACAAAAAATCACGGAAATAACCGGTTTGTACCGGCTAGATAACAAACCTGTCGTGCCCAGGTTGCGGAAAGGTGACAGCAAAAAATTACGAAAAATAAAATCAAAACCATAGATGTACAAAGGTATAATATAGATACTAGATATGAAGTTACCAATGATTAAAATGGTTTTTAAGCGCGAAAAGATGGTTGAACGATTGTTCTGGTTGGCTGTTAGGTCATATTGGACTTTATTGCTATATTTTCTTTAATATTAATTGAATTTCAAAGTTATTTTTTAGTTACAGGTCCTGCAATTATGGAAAAACTGCATCTCAGTTGTTGCTCCCTCTCTT
>JAAAYG020030483.1:0-15558 GCA_009936455.2 Tomocerus minor
AATAGTTGTTTTTCAAAGCCATTTCGAAACCGAAAACTTCGAATAATATACCGGACGATTCCTGACGGACCAACTTGGGCAAATTATAAGACACATTTTCTAATTCATTGACCATTTGTCCACACGTACATCAAACGTACACCGAAATTGACCAAAATGCAAATCAAATTTGTTCTCAATATTACTCCGGACTGGGGATCAAATGACAAAATGTATCTTATAATTTGCCCAAGTTAGTTCTTAAATCACATTTTTTGTATAGGACTTTTTGCTGTGGGACTTCAATTGGCACAGCAAAAATTGGTTTGAAGTAATGCATAATCATTCAATGGTTTTTTTGCAGAAGAAACCAACATATAAGAAGCTACTGGATTTTTTACAGTTTTCTCTATTGACTACGTTAGACAGAAGTATCCAGATGTAATGTAGGCTTTGTACTGGCAGGGAATTTTAATGATTTGACACCAAGTATTACCATTTCCAAGAAAGAGTTTTCACTGAAAGATAAGGCAATTAGATGAAACAATGTATCACGTGACTTTCCTCGTTTCATTCGCTGGGCACAGAATTTTCCAAAATTTTCTTGCCCTTCGCGCAAATGATTCTACATAATGCAAAGTGATTCTACATAAATAAAAAAATTATTAAACACCAAAATTTTCTTTTGGTATTTAACAAATCTTTTGTTTGTGTAGAAATATTATATGTTTGCTAGGTCTTTTGCTCATGTAGAAGTTATTTATATTTCCGCAAAGCACAAGAAAATTTTGGATTGTAACATGTTCTTATGTAGGTAGAAGTACTCCTCCCTCCGCTCTTCCTCGCCTCTTCCTCCTCCACTACCTTCCTCCAACGCCCTCGTTACATTCATTTCTGATGTTCAGGCCGCACTGAACAGCTTCATTTTAACTTCCCTCCATCCAGGTTGGCAGGATAGAGCAATTTTTCCACCAGCGCTGCAATGCTGTTCCCAGCGACCGAAACGAGGGAAGTCATGTAGGTAATCCATTGTTTCATCCAATTGTCTTATCTTTTCAGTGAAAACTCTTTCTTGGCAACGGCAAGAAATAACAAGAAATTGTAAGCAAATAGTTGAGTTCACAACGGTTACAAGAACGAAGGTGTAATTTCACTTTTGGATAAAATTGGAAGTAATTTAGAATTTTATTATAAGGACTGCCTTGCTTGCACATTCAGGATAGGCCTAGATAGAAACGATTATCGGCCCTTAAATCCTCAAGCGATCAGTGGTCTTTAGTGAAAGGGGGTGAGGAAATCCAAAAGGTTAAGGTAGCTAAACTGTTAGGAGTACACCTTACAAATGATTTGAAATGGGAGGTACATATCCAAAAATGCGTAAATGTGCTGCAGCTAAGTTATATATACCTACGTATTGAGCTCAAAAGATCAGGATTCAATTATATCGAACCGGTTAACATGTATAAAACACAACAGAATCTCATTTACAATCTCTAAAAAATAATATTGTTTCCTGTGTTAACCTAATTGCTAAGCAGTGTTGACTCGCTCTCTAAATTGTCTCTATATACTAACTCAAGTTAATTGTCCTAATTCCCTGTTATCTTTATTGTATTAGGATGATTAGTGACAGTCGGGGAAGAGCAGTGGTGAATGTGCTACTGATTTTGATTGTTAACATTTTATGTTCTGTTAAATGGTCGACCAGTCACTCTAATAAAACTAAATTCAAATTCATAACATATGTAGGTACTGAAACTTTTGCACTTGAACAAACCTATGATATGATATAAGATATAATATATCATAGGTTTATTTTTATTATATGATACATTAGACCAGTAGTAGAATATTCACCGTAGTTTGGGGTCCAGCATTAGCTGCTGACCTCAAAGGCCAAGTAGACGACTTCCAAAGAACAGTATTAAGAATAATAGCTGAATTCAAGGTCATCAAGTCTATTGACGAGAGGGTTCTGAAACAATTCAACGATTCAACCTAGAAACGTTAGAAGGTAGACGAATTGGAATCCAACGGAAAGATTTAAAACTCCTTAACTCAGCAGGTGTAGGCAATTATTACCTGAATTCAATACAAACTCTAGCAGAATAACTATAGGCTGACGAAACAGGAACTATTCAAATCTTGGCCATGTAACCTGGCAGAAAGGAATACCACTTCCACATTCCCTCAAATTGTTTTACAATTGAACCGGGTATACATCAAGAAATATATGGTACAGCATAATATATGGCGTAAAGTTATAAACATTTTTTTTAATTTTTTAATTAAGTGGCTTAGGATATACTTTTTTTTATTATTCAAATATAAATATTGTCCTTGTCAACTTTCCTTGTACTCTGAGTCCTCAGACTGCCATGTAACAATTCTGATAATAAACCAATAGCAATATCAATACTGAGATAATGAATGGGACGCATGCTGGTACAATAAGTTCTACAACGACTACAAAGCTACACGAACAGCGGAGATCACCCCAAAATGAGATAATGGGGCAGTGAGGCTACCATCCACATTTATCTATAGATGGACAAGCCCCGACTTCAGCATCCACCCACGTCAACTTGTCGGGTTTTTCTGAATGACCTGACTGAACTGACTCGCTGCTACCGACCAGAGATCCTCAGCTAACCATTACTTGCATGGACCCTAGACTGCTCACACGCACTTGCCAAAACGACGCTAAGGACGCCTACTAAAATTGAGGTTTTCCTTGAGACGCTGTTTTCGTTGAAACTCATCCCATGGGGGTGACTTTGGCAAATTTTAATGGATGAAAGAATAGCTGCTCTCGGCGAACGGCTACACGTTGCAAGGTGACGAAAGCGTCCCCTTCGGGCCACACCGGTTGGACTTGATGATTCGTCCGGAAGTGGCACCCATAGCCTGTACTCTGTAGTAGCAGTGTCTATCCAAATGGACTGAAGATGTAGGGATGAGCTTTCGTGAGGTTGAAAGACGGTGCCTTGTATCTAAATAGAACAGGGGGATCGAGTGTGTCAGCAATTCTGTTCTTCCTTGATCCGTCTCACTCTGTGAGTGGAGAGTGGAGAGAGCTGCAACGACGGGATTTGAGGATTGCGGAGAAGGATTCGCTGACACATCAGAAGGAGAGGGAAGAGGCCTTGTGCCATGCAAATCTATATCTGTCCGGGGCTGCCCGCCTACTGCATGCATTGCTGTTGGTTGTATGTCTCTGTTGAGGATCCCGCAGGAGGATGAGGAATGCATTGGTTAGCTAAATAGGGATGCGGGAGATTGAATAATACATTAGGTTAGGGCTATGTGCGGAGAGCGTGCCGATATCTCCTGCTGCCTCATCCTTCGCCCGCGATCCTGATTATTATGATTCTATTATGTGGGTTAGTTAGGAGTTGGCGAAGGAGGGGAGGGGAGGGAGAGTTCGGCAGTTGGCAGCGGAGATGGATTGATATCGATAGCCTGCACTACTCACACAGCAGCGCCACTTAGCCCGTGCTTCATGTTATTATTTCCCGAGCACAGTCGTCAGTTGATTTAGTTATATAGCAGCCCTTCCTTCTGCCTTTGCAAAGCTCCCCACCTCATCTCTTGCTGCTCTACTTGATTTCATTCAGCTCCGTCCCTCCTCCCCAGCATCTCCTCTCCTTCAATATGCTAAATTGAAGGATGAGAGAGAGATTAGACGCGGACACACATCGCTGCTGCTTATAATATTGTGGCTGGAGGAGTGCAGGCAACAGCGCTCTATCAGCACTCTGCCTCTGCGGTCCACATCATTTAATCCAACTCTTAATTCCTCCTCAGTTCCATCCAAGGCAACAACGGCTCTTTTCCTTCCTCGCCCTCTCGTCCTTCTTCCTCCTCCTCTCCGTCCTCTCAATTTATAAACACATTCGGATCCACTTCCAAGAAATTCACGCCATCATATCATCCTACCACAAAAACCGCTTCCTCCTATTCTACTGATTTTTCTCTCTCATGTTATAGAAGGGGCTCTCTACTTTAATTATACCTGGCTCTGTCCTACCTTTTGTCTCTCTCCATAGGCCAGGTGGTTTAATGTCCTGAATGCAGACTTTTTTTGGCATCCATTCAATCCACCACCCTAAATTAGTACCATTAAATTCCTCTTCACTTTTATAATGAGATGGCTACCCATAAACTTCCGTTTTCGGACTTTCAAAAGAGTACGCATGACAATTACAAGAAATACCATTTATTTTTATCCATACTATAATAATACGGTGCTCATATCATGTGTCCTTTTGCATTTCGATTTAGTGCTCCCGCTGATAATTCTTTGTGATTAATTGAAGATCAACTCAGCGAGATGAGCAGAGGAGGAGCTTGGACTCGAATGCTTGGCAGTAAAATCCAAAGTTGTAATAATAATTGTGGAGTACCTACTAGCCTACGTACAAGGATTTAAGTTTATACCTTCAAATTGAATTTCTAATTTGAATGCGAATGAATCAATATCAGTGGTGGCGAACTTGTCCGAAAAGAGTTCTCTACTACTTTTATACTCACGAGAATGGAGACATCATCATATTATTCAGAGTGACGTAGTCGCTATGTATGGATTTGTTGTGTCTGTCTGTCTGTCTGTCCGTCCCTGTGCACGATATCTTTTGAACCGTTTGAAGTACAACGTTCAAATTTTCTGAATGTCATCTGGAGGACAAAAGGAAGATCAAGTTCTATTATGGGGTCACTACCATTACAGGGTCATGACCTCATGACCTAAACATCTCTATGCTCAGTCAATGGAGATGGTAAGTAGCTAATGTTTAATGAGAGAAGCAAAGACAGTGGACCACTGAGAGTTCGACTATATACTGAGTCTTGTACTGCTGGACATAGTTGCGGGCAATGGAAATTTACGTAAAGTGAATTTTCAGTTTTAACATAATACTTTCACATGTTTAGTCGTCTACATTTGACATTTGACATTTGACACAAGAATTGGTGTAGTATTAACTCATGGCATTATGTCACTCTGTTTTATAGCTGTTTGAATAGTTTATTATCATCTTCAAATGAAATAGATGAGGTCATAGTCAAGCAAGTAACGTATGGGAATTCCTGTGTGCACGTTGTCGTTTGCTAGTGACTAAGCTACTGTAGTTAAATGAGTAGTGTTCTACATGGGTGCCGTCTATTTGGGGGTGTAATATATTGATGGTCCTCTTGTTGGAGCAGTATATGTGTGCAAGCAATGCAGCTACGTGAGCCGTGAGTAAGGACGACAGGAGTAAGGAGTGCAGCGAGGTGGACGTGTGGTGGCCTGTTTGGTGGATGTTGAGAGAGATGAGTAGTTGGAGTGTGGAGAGGCACGGCACAACAACGAGGCTCGCCTTTCCCTCGCTCCCTCCTTTCCTTCCTTGGAGCGTCGAGAGGGGCATGTTCATTGCAGAGATAAGGAGATTAGGAGAAAGCGGATCTCGTTCATAATGCATCTCGGCTGGAATTGAAGTCCTTCTCTCCTAATCCTCATCATCATCATCATATTCCTCACCACCATCTCTCATCCCGGCAGTCAGACCTCCGTCCTCCAGCCCACCCGACGCCCTCTGCCAACACAGCCGACGACAGAGTCATCCGACACTCGCCAATCAACAGATATGAATCTCTTCTCTCTACTAATTATGGCTAGTGTCACGAATGAGGGTGATGTCTCCCCAAGTCCCCCGCCCCATCAATCTCCGCATTTAGAAAGAGCCATGAATGGACTTGATCTCCCATTAGCCTCTTCTCATTTCCTCCGCCACGTCCCTTTTCACTTTTTCTTTCCTCTCTAGACTAATAGCAATAAAAATAATATTTAACCCTGCCAAATACTCAAATGTTCCACAGAAACTTGTTTTCGTGGAAAGAAGTGATGCCAATTAGAGTGAGACTTCTTCTTCTCTCCCTCACACCTTTATGTGTTTGCAGGATTTGTTCTCCGATATTCATCAGTCTTAAAAGTAGGGAGAAAGAATTGTGTCGGCAGAGCTCCGCTAACTCTTGACTCGGCTCTGACTTGAATGTGTGAGTGTGACAACAAGTGGAACGCTCTCTTTCTTCCCCGCTCTTTTCTCACCCCTTGTGCTTTCCTAAAGACACTAAACTCATAAAACCGAAGAGAGAGAGAGGAGAGCAAATCTCTAGCCGCCCCACTCACTCATCTGCTCAACACATGCCTCCTGTATGCGAAAAGGATATGGATCTAAATCAGTTTCAATGTGATGTAATGAGTGTGGTATGGCAGCTTGTGCACATCAGAATAATCCAATTCTGCTACATGTTATCTATTTATGCGTACATGAAGAGGGGTATCGCCTTTGGGAAGCGATGGCAGTCCACAGGATAGAAACATCGCAACGGCTGCTGAGGGGACGGAGGGCAGGTAATTCCACGATTGGGAAAGTAAGGGATGAAAAAGAAGGGTAGGTGGACAGAGTGGTTGGTCAATGCAGACGGGTGCTGATATGGCGATGGAGAGGCAATGGATGAGCTAACAATAAGTGAGGGGTGAGGTGAGGAGGATGGCGTAAGATTGGGGAAGGCTTTGCTCCTTCGTCCTTTGTGCAGTTGTTGGGTCGGAGGAGGAAGTGAAGTGAAGTGAGCCACAGCCACCTTGCCTAATATCCTCTTCATCAATTATTTACGCTTTCATTTGTTCCCAGCCAAGAAGCAAATTGCAGACGGGATAACGCAACAGCCTCGTTCCCACAACACAACTAAGCTCTCGCATTCGCAGCCTCACCTTCCACTTCCTAATTCCCGACGGATGGTTGACTCCTGGCTAATTCATTCGGCCCTAATCACAATAACACAGGAGCTAATCAACTGAGGACCAAGCTTCCATTTCTCTGAATTCCTAACCTCACTCCATCCTCATTCCCCCACAAGATAATCGGAGCCCCGAAATAGTCCCTACCCTGCTTCCTCCTTCAAAACAAATTTTACTAACGCCATCAATACAATCAATGTCCACTTTCGGTTGCTAATCTGCCTCGAGAATGATTCGCAAGAAATTGCCTTGACGCGATGGTGTGTGGGGCGACGGTGATGATCGTGGAGGACGTCATCGACTCCTACACACGGAGGATTAAGTCGCCGAGCTGTTGGGGCGATGTTTTAGTTGCAGTGAGTATGAAGCCTTTGCTTCGGCTTGGGTGCGATGAGACACTTTGCATTTATTTCAGGACTGCTACTGCATCGGTGACTTGGTGGTTGTGCAAGAGTTTTTCGCTACGGAGATTTACATTTGTAAACGAGCTGCTGTTTTTGGATGTGGCGATGTTGTGTTGTGGGGGAGGGGAGGGGGGGGGGAGTTCGGAGGTGCGGCAAATGAGTCCTTTGACTGTGTATACTTTATAAGCGGGAGTAAGTAGTTTGTAAATGGGGCCGTATTTGCTGTGAGAGTTGTCAACGGAAGTCAGATCTCTGGCCTACATGAATAAATGATGACGGACAGAGATGTTCTTAGCTATTTATTCCCTTCCCTTCATGTGCACACGAGCACAGGGGCATTAGCTGGGAGAGAAGAGACGTGGGGGCGGGGGCGGGTGGCGAGGGGCAGTCAGTCATTCAGTCAGTTGTGCAAATCCACATCTCACTTCCATGCACCGCCATAATTCATTTATGAACGGAGTGAGTGTGAGGAAATGAAGGAACAGGCTCCAGAGCCACACAGCCCGCCACCCGAACTCCGCTGCTCCCTTCAACGGCCACCCTCCTCCATGTCAGCCATTTTCATTGTTTCCCGAGATGCACATTGTTGTTGGAGGACTCCCATTTTTACATCTCATGCAATTCTGACAGCTCCAGTTCACGCTCTCCCATCTCGCTCTCTGACACTTTTCGCGTGAGCCGTGATTTCTTAATTTTTCAACGTGCCCCGAGCACCGTCGAAGATTTGAGCGAGCAACCCACCCCGCATTTTTCATCTTCACTCCCCCTACTCTCTCACGAAAGAGCACTCACTCACTCACTCACTCACTCACTCACCTGCTTCCAAAAGAGTATGATAAACAAGGAATTGTAGAGTTCAGGAGCTTGGTGTGTAGTTAGAAATATTAGAGAGAAGGAAGGCAGAATATATTATGAGTAGGTACATAGAGAGGAGATAGGGTTGGAGTAGAGGAAGAAGTGAGCTGATGGAGCGAGGAGGATGAAGGTAGACGGCGCATTGTTTGACTAGGTAGATACAGCTGCAATCAGTTAAATAATTAAGTGGTGGAGAGGCGGGCTGCTTGGCCACAGCTAAATATCCCTCCGCTTAAATAGAAATAGAGAGAGGGAGATGCAGAGGAGAGCCGTGGCGGGCGGAAGAGATGCCGACAAAGTCCCTGCCTCGCCAGCCAGTGCATGGAGTAGGCAGTAGTAACGGCACTCTCCGCTTCAGAGAGAGAGAGAGCGAGCTAATGAAGAAAGGAGTGAGAGGAGAAGATGCAGAGCTTTCTCACATCTCCCTGACGCACGCTTCTGCTGCCCTAGTGATTCTCGTCGTGTCTGCAGACGATTCCTCTCCCCATCTCCACTCCTTCACAAAGATCCGTTTTTGATGTGTGCTGATAGAAAGGAAGGACGAGGGAGTCATGGAAGCGAGACGGAAACCGTCCGTCCTCACACGAACACTTTGAAATTCATTTTTTCCTATCTCTCGCTCTAATTCCCCCTGACGTGCCTCTCTCTCTCTCTCTCTCATCTCAACCTGCCCTACCTCCTCTCTCTCTCTCTCTCTCTCTCTCTCTCTTTCTCTCTCTTTCTCACAGACTCACTACACAATCAGAGAACTCAAGGCGACGGTGAGGACATGAAAGAGAAAGTCCATTTGCACTTTGCTAAATAAATATGCATAGGTGACAAGGAAGATTGTCCTCAAGTTTCCTGTCAGAGAGAGCGAGAGAGAGAAGAAGGAGTGAGTCGTGACTTGCCTCTCGCAACGGAATGCAGGAGGCGGGTGGGACATGCGACGGGCAGAAGAAGGGGGAGGTGTGGGGCAAAAGGAGACGGTGGGCGCTCTCCGTGCCTATCTTCACCCCGTCCATCCCTCCACTCCACTTCTCCTCCTCTCTCCCTACTTCCTCCATCATTTTTTGCCAGCCACTCCCGCGGAGTGACAGGAAAAAAATGCTCTCAACTCAGAAACTATTTAGTCATGTCGTGGACGTGAACATTATGTTTATCTCACGTAATTATTCCGATCAGCACCTAGCAGCCTAGCACTTCCCTCAACTGTCTCACCAATCCCTTCACAGGCCTCTCAACTAACTAAAGAGCCTTTGCTATTATCCCAAAGACTCGGCGCCGACAATTAGCACATTTACTTCCACCTACGTACGACTACAATCGCGTAACAAGAGTGACTGTGTTGGACAAGAGAATTTTGCAAAACTTCAGATTACAATGGGTAAAGTAAGAATGATGAGTACCTTGCAGGACATGATGCGACGCGGAGTGGAGGTCACTAACGCAGCAGCTCACTATTTCTCTTCAACAACGTCCACTGAGCTCTGTACAGATGCTCCAACAGTCCTTGACTCAAAGAGGAGTCGGAAGAGGAGCAGTGAAAGTAGGTGACAGGGCGCGGCTCTGGCCAAGAGAGTGAATCTTCTGCAGCTGAAACACACTGCCTTGAAGTGTAGTCAAGCCTCGATGTGCCTCACCTGTGAGGACAGCGTTGTTACAAGCAGCGGGTTCTGTCCTGTACCTCAGTCGTGTTGTCGGAGCAGGACTCGGCGGGATTGTGCTGCAGAGAGTGGCGTGAGAGAATTGTGGGGATTGCGTGGGTGGGCGATGTGCACAGAGACATGTCCAGCGGTGCGGACTGAAGGATGAAGGGCTCTCGCCCAAAGGACACCTGCTCGGCAGGCGGAGAGATCGAGAGAGTGTTAGGAGTTCAGGAGTGGGTGGGGCGGGTTGCGAGTGGCGGCTGTTGACGGAGAGCGGAGAGTGAGTGGAGCGGAGAGGGCACGGTGAGAAAGTGAGAGTGAGAGCGAGAGCTGTTGGCTGGCTGCGGAGCTGGAGATGAGGGAGAGAGAGAGAGAGAGCTGGAGAGGCGATGGGATGAGATGACGACACTCGCTGCCTGCGCCTCTGCCACGACGTGAGCTGAGCACGAGGCAGAGGTCCGTCCACTCGCTACCTCAGTCCCTGCCAGAAGTGGATGATGGGAGAGAGGAGGGGGAGGGGCTGGTTGGGCCGTGCATTCTTAGCAGCCGTCCCTTTGTGCCGTGATCGATCAAGTGCCACGAGCAGGGCTCAGCAGCCTCCTTGTCAATCCCAAAATGGCGGGATGCGGCCAGTTCCAAACGCCATCCTCTCGCAATCCACAGAAGCCCACTTGCCCCCTCCCCACCCACTCCGCATAGTCTCTCCGTCCAATTCCCTCATCCCCTCCGTCCCACCTCAGCCTAGACTGAAAGTGGGTGGGTGGACGCCCGCCTTGGTTGGCACATCAATCCCGCCGACTGCCACTTGCACTTTTCTCGGGCGCTACTGGCTCCTGCACGTCGTCCATGCAACTTGCTGAGTGAGATGTGAGTGAGGGAAGGGACGGGAAGCTCCCTCCCCCTCCTACACCCACGCACTCATTCTTCCTCTCTCTCTCTCTCTGTCTCGGGCTGAGCCCTGCTCGTTACATTGCTCCTGTTTATTGGCAGTGAAATCTCTTTTGTTGTGTGGAGAGCAGGAGAGAGAGAGAGAGAGAGAGAGAGAGAGGGAGAGGAGAGACGCTGCTCCTTCTCATCACCGTCTCAGGCAATTAAATAATCAAAAAAGATTTTGATGATCACATCACACACACAAACCCCATTAGAACTTCAAAACGAATCAGGTCTGAGATCTCTTTTGTTCCCCTGCTCAGACTCTTTCTTAGAGCCACTTAATTAGGACTCCAAACGACAGTTAATGAATCAAATTTCCCACTGCCCTCCCTCCATGCCAGACTCCCACATTTGCACACGCACTCCGTCACTCACTGTGCATCCTCCTGTCCCATCTCCTTAGCCCCACATTAAGTCTGTACTGCTTTATGGCAAGAGAATTATGAGGAGGGAGGCAGGGAGTGAGCCGAGGACGTCGGAGTCGGTGGAGCAGCGTCGCCTTGTGCAATGCAACACACGCAGACATCACTTACATCCATCTCTCTCTCGACTCAGTTTCATTTCGCTGTTCAACTGGCAAGTTTCGTCTGTTGTGTGTGCATGGGATGCACGTCCGGGGGAGAAAGTATTTATATTAGGAGGAAGAGGCAAGGCATTCCACAGCACTTTGAACCCATCCTCATGAAATGACAATGTAGCGCACTAATGCAATTTTGACTCCCGCACTAACTAACTGCAATAAAGAGAATATCTTTAGATCCAATTTCACATGACTTACAAAGTTAAAGGGATAGATAAGTGCGCGGACTCTTTCTCTCTCCTCATCATCACTTCTTCCCCAGTCAGCGTCCTCCGCTCAAACTGAGTCACTCAATCACTTTCCTCCTACAAAACAATCACTAACTCACACACACACAGTCGCTATAACCACACTTGTCCTCACACGCATAAATTGATATCTGTGGAGACAGGAGACGGCGGATCGGAAGATGTTACTTGTGGCTAGATTGGGAGTCAGAGTGGGACAGACAGAGAATTAGGGGGAACAGCCTCTCTTTGCTCGTGTGAGTGACGAGCAAGTTGAGGACTAAGAGCCTTTGATCCACTCCTCCACACATAATCCCCCATTTATTTACTCTTCAACTCATAAATTCTTTTCCTATTTTCTTATCTGTCCCTGCATTGCCCTCCCGTCATCCCTCTCTCCTCTCTCACTTTCACTCTCTCTCTCTCTCTCTCTCTCTCTCTCTCTCTCTGATGTACATGTACCTAGTCCAGTCCACTGCTGCCATCTCCTCCTGTGCATTTCTGCGACTCGCTCGCATGTAGATGCATAGCTATTATTGCAAATTGTAGCCCTATGACAAGGTTGAGACAGGGTGGAGGGAGGGAATTAATCGTTAGGAGCTATTTAGTAAACAGTGTGACATAATTATGGAGGGAGAGAGAATGGTGAGCGTGAGAGAGGGCCAACAAGACGTGGTGAGGGCCAGAGATAAATATGCAGAAGATGAGTCTAGCTGGATGGAATGGGAAGCAGCGGAGTTGTGATTCTCTCAATTCTCCATGCACTTTTGAGATTGTGTGGTGCGTGTGTGTGTGTGTGTGGCTGGCTGGGCAGGTCAAAACGCCATCCATCACCGCACTGGCATTCATTCATGATGGAGAGTGGAGTCGCAGTCAGGAGAGAGAGAGAGTTAGTGGAGTCAAGATGGAAAGTGGCCGATCCCTTCGTTGCTACAACCACGAAATCCTATTTGGAAGACTAAATATTTTTGGGTCTGCTGAAGGACGCTGTTGGCATGCTGATGGGCATCTCCTTCCCCCATTCATCCTCTCTCACTTGCTCCACTTCTTCCTCCACACAACCAGCCACCGACCTTAGACGCTTCCTTATAACATTTTATCTTATTGCAATTCCAACAGAGGAGGTGCTACATTCTTGTATCATCTCTCCATGCAGCCATCATCCCACGTAGGTAGCACCAATACCTCATCGTCCTATCCATACAGGGAACTTTCTACAACTTTCCCAATGTGCATGGCATTTCTTTATTTACACGCCTAAAAATTAACAATGTTTCTTGTACTTTCCCGCACACCAATGTTTAGTTACGTAGTTTATTCTTTTACGCATCTTTTACACAAGTGAAATTATATGAAAGAATATCTACAAAATGTGCTGATGCAACACAATGTGTGCATTAATAGACGAATTATATATAATTTGAATTTAATTAAAATGAATCAGCCAGTTAGATTCCTAAATCTTTAGCCGTTTGCCATTTATCACTGCTTAAAAAGCCCATAATTCAAGGGCGAGTACCCCTTCAACACTTTTAAGGCAATAAAACTGAATAAAATGCGTCCTAGTAGTTTGAAAATTTACCAGTTTATGAAAAAAAATATTATGTAGTTTAAAGACAAAAAATTTCTAAAGGGTGTTTTAGTTTATTTTACTGACTCCTTAATTGGCATGCTTAAATGACGACGGGTGAATATAATTTTTCAATGCTTTTGCAAGACCCAGTAGAGCGACATATGGGTGTGCTTGTATAACCTATGTCTGTATGGTTGCTTTGTGCAAGTTCAACCACATTTAGTGATAGGCGATGGACGGACGGAGACGGAACGCTCGCTCTGTCTCTCTCTCCCCTCTTCTCGAGTCAGAGTGGACGCGGAGGGAAATAAAATATCTCTCCTCAGTTATGTAGTTACAAACAGAGATAACATCATTCGATCTCCGCGTAGTAGGTAGGTGGTAAGTCGGATCTTGTGGTGGCTCACCCAACTCACTCTTCCCTTCCATCCTCCTCGTTTCAGACTTTCTCTTCCTTTCACCACAGCAATCACCGTCCTGCCACATGAGGAGAGACTAACCTTTCTCTGTAATTCTCTCAATAAGATTCAGGCCAGTGTTTGACTAGCCGCTGGCAAGTGGTTAAAATGCTAGTGGCTAAAATGGTCTAGTGGCTGAGTAAAATGACCGATAGTGGTCAAAATTAATAAGAGGCAAATAAATAAAGGCAAAATGAATCTCAACTATGCATAGATTATATTATAGTAGCAGCGCAGATATCGCAAATATTACTTCATTACTTCCTGAAAGAGATAAGGAAATTCAACATTTTCACTAATATAAATAATTTTTTATAATTGTGACAGAAATAATACTTCGAAACGTCAATTTCTTCGTTATATGTCTTAAAGAACAGGAACAGGGTTGCGCTGGATAGGGGTTCGTCAGAATTAGATAAAATGGATTTTATTATGTCCACCTTAATTATGGGTTTCAACCAGATGAAATAGCAATTAATATGGAGTTTCATCCATTCAATTTGGTCTACATGCTTTAAATGGATGGATAAAACGATAAAAGTTTAAAATTCATCCGAAAAATATACAACCCTGAGCAGGAACTGGAGTACTGAAAGTTCGCCGAAGCCGAAGTGGACATTCACCAAAGAGGACTTTGTGGAAATTTTGAGTTTAAAATGATTTCCCATTTCTTCCACCCTGTATAGTGTAAAATAAGTTTTAAAAAAATCTTGAGTTGACCGCCAGTGTATCAATATCTGCGTGCGTTATCGGCAGTACTGCGATTGCCCTATTTAACTTAAAATACTTCGGTAAAGAACGAGAATATTTCCCCAATTTACTCCGATTGTGTTCTATATCCATGTATTAGGTTACGATAAGAAAAAGTCGCTCATTTTACGCCTCTTTGTAGAAGTCTTTGACAGTAATCTGACTGTTGAAGGAAACACTGAAACAGTACATGGTGGCTATTAACAATATAAACCTCAATGTTTGGGTATATATTGGCCATTACAGGCCATTGAATGCCCGGTGGTGGATAAAATCTAAAAAGACGGGTAGCATTGAACACCGATTGGGGCTGAGTAAGGGTCGACAGATGCAGTTGCTGCTGAAAAAGGAGTCGGATGTGTGCTAAGACATGTACGTGTGTGATCGGGAGCTAAGACAGTGCTCTGTCGCTGGAGATAGGAGGAGAAGGAAGTCGGAGATCGCCGTTGGCTCAATACTGTTATTGTTATTATTTCGGCGACGAATGCTGCTCCCACTTTGACTTCCGTCCGTCTCATCGCAACTCCACTCAGCACTACTATTTACAAATCATTACTTGACAGCCTACTCAATTATCAGCACATATATCATTTCTTGACGCATTGTCGCACCGCACACAATTGACTAGGACTGCTCCATGTACTGCTCAATCCACCGCTGGAAATATTATATATACTTCCCCTCCAACCACCACCAGGCATAACAATAACATCTGCAACACTCCCTCCTTCTAATTATTACATTTGTCCTTTTAGACATAGACAACAGCTGCACACTATCATCATGATATTATTTCAATTTTTTGGTTTTGGGTTTATTAGAGTCACTGATCGACCATTCAACTGAACAATTTTGTTAACAATTAAAATCAGCAGCACATCATTAGCCATACTGCTCTTCCCCGACAGTCACTATTTTACTAATATAATATTGAGATCAAGGCCGTATTGAGGGGGGGGCATGAGAGGCAAATGCATCCACCAAAATGTCCAGAAAAAGAAAAAGCATTGCTCGCGTCAATGAGATATACTTCATGAATTTGTGGGCTAAAACCGCAAAAGTTTTCGCGACACGCGCGAATTGGAGCGTTCCAAAATATTGTATTCAAATTGGTTTCGCTTTGCATTCTCATGCCTATGCTAAATACTCATGCTAATCTCTATGCTAAATCCTCATGCTAAATCCTCATGCTAAATCCTCATGCTAAATCATCATGCTAAATCCCTATAATATGCTAAATCCTCATGCTAAATCATTATGCTAAATGCTCATGCTAAATCATTATGCTAAATCCTCATGCTAAATCCCTATAATATGCTAAATCCTCATGCTAAATCATTATGCTAAATCCTCATGCTAAATCATTATGCTAAATCCTCATGCTAAATCC
>JAAAYG020030494.1:0-51012 GCA_009936455.2 Tomocerus minor
AGCTTAAAATGATTTTGTTGCGAAAAGTTGTTTATTTTCCTCTTTTTTAGGGTTAGCTGAAGCAGATAGTATTAAGGTCATTGTTTTATGTATGTAGTACAAGAGTATGAGAGTTGAGTTTTATTAGTAATCTCATAATAGGAAAAAAGGGAGATGCGTTAGGCGAGAAAAACAACTGAGTTTGCACTTTGTATAGTTTGATGTTGATGTGTAGTGCGAGATGGGATGCAAGTGGCAATGATTACATGGTAGCACACCAACAGTCATAGTTGCCTCTCATCTTGGAGAGTATGAAGGAGGAACTGTGGCATGATCTACTTTCCTCCTCTAAGAAGATTACTGTAGCTTCTTCGTGTGGTTTGGACTTGCTACACAGTCTTCTATTTATATAACAAGCAAAAGCTCCGGAAAGTCAAATAGTTCATTGATAGAATGTAGTAGCTACATCTTAAGATGAAAATAGAGCTCAAGGGATGGAGTGGAGGGACCTTATAGTTGTTGAAGAACACTTTATCTAATATCCCATCAACCTTTATGATTATCTTCAGATTTAGGAGGAATAAGGAAGTATATAGCGTTGATTCTAAACAAGAGGACTTGAAATCAGCTAAAGGTGATGTAGTACATAACATCCTTTAGTCTGCGTCACTCTCTAAGAATATTAGTCCTCAACCACTTGATATCGTATGTTATAAAGTGGCTAAATCTATTTCGTGTGTCTATATGCCCCTATTGAATGGTAATGCCCTCTGATCCTAACTTCACCTTTATAATGCTCTTATTGTTATTGTATTAATAGCAAGTTGTATTAAGTCAGGTCGGCTCAACTTCATTCTCGCTCAAGTGAAAGTTCACCACAACCAAGACAAGTCAAATCAGGTCTGCTTTCTTGTCCTGTCTGCTTGAGTCGATTCAAGCCTTGTCCTTGCTGACTGGATACACTTAATGTCAGTCTTCTAACTAATTGCAAGCCACATGCCCATGTTCTGTCCTGTCTTCCTTAGTCTCATCTAAATTCCAATTTAAATTAAACAGCTAGATGATATTTCAGCAATGTCAACCATCTTCAATAAACTATGCTCAACTTTATATGCCTCTTGGCTGAATAGACACTTTGATAACTCGAATTAGTTGCAAAGCTATTTATTTATTTAAAAACAGTAAAGTGTCACTTATTACAGTATGCAATTAGTGCGCAGGCGTTGATTAATATTAAATCTAAAAATATGCATGGAATAGATTTTAACTCAGAAAATATTGCTTAATGACCGAGAACGTAATTGCAATTTATGTTTCCTCATGAAATTATGAAGTTCAATAATGTTAACACACTCTATCCTTCTCAATGGCTACTCTCATAATGCTCCTGCTGCTATTGTCTGGTTGCAATAACGCACAGTCATCATTAGACGAGAAGATAGTATCACAGTACTTCAAGATGTTGATCTTTATGCTGACGGTAAAGTGCAGTGAAAGAGGTTGAGTATTACCATGCACAGCTTCAGAGCAGAAGAGAAGAGTGTGAGTGGTGGTGAAATGGTTAATGTTGTAGAATTGCTCGTGCAAAAGACAAAAGCATGCAGTGCAATTTTGTTTCAAAGAAAGGAAAGGGAAAAACTGAGGAAAATTGCAAAGTTCACATAAGTGAATGGCGAAAGTAATGGTGAGCTCTTTCGGGTTAGTAATGGTACTTGAATTGATGTTGGCAGTAAAATAGATGTGAGTGAAGCCACACAGATGCATTCCATGCGCATTACAGAAACAAAATACTGAAAAATATACTACCTACTACTGTTACAGGTCTCTTTCAGGTAAAACAGCGTTATTTCATCATTGTAATACCTACATTATATTATTTAATTACGCGTTCCTGTTACACTGATATGCGTTTGAATGAATAAGAATAAAGAGAAAATGAGTGTATGCAGGTAATATGATTAGTATTGATGAAAAATCATTAGTTCGTTTGTGTTTTCCTGATAAATATTCCAAATCCTAAACTACTGACTCCTATCGATCTCTGTGAAAATATTTGTTTAATAAACACCAGTTGAGAATTTCATATAATATTCCTTTACATGATCCGGAATATTTTCCAATGACTGTACACACACTTAAGTGAATTCATTCTTCACTACAGTTATTTAAACCTAACGCTGTAAATTGCGGACTTTCTCGTTTCCCCTTGAAAATCTAATGAAGATGAGTCTATTGAGTTTCAGTACGAGAGACTTTAGAATATTCCATACTAGGTAAATATTATTGTTGTCGTCAATTAAGGTTGAATCCTTAACAAAATCATGAATGCAGAAAATATGTAATGCAGATGCCCTCAGTAAACAATGCTGTATAGACTGAGATCTAATTTATTTAAACATGGTTGACTTCATTTTGAAAATTGCCATGTACATATTCTTTTATTGATCCTGTATGCACTTCCCTGGATAATCATTTGTAAAATGTGTGTGTATATATATAATAGCTCTGGTGTTATATTCCTTTTGGTATCGTGTCATTTTTCAATCATCGCAGGGATATTTTCCATTGTGATGAAATTGCAAAAAGAGAAGATGTATGTGCCAGTATTTGTTTATCTGGATTTAGAGAAACAAGGCCTACAAATATCAGAGATCTGCTGTAAACGATTCCATGCTGCTATTGATGTAAAACCATTCACTTGTGTCCACAGCATTCAGTTTGCTTATTCACGGAAATCTTCAATTCCCAGTATTCTTTCTAGTGATAATGAAAGGAACATAAAGCAAAATCTGGATTTCAAGTGTTTACACATAGTCAATCTATTTTAATGCATAGCATATCAGCTTCAAATATCCAATAAACGCATTTTTTCCTTGTTTAACTCATAAGGATCTCTCCTCAACATTTTTCTATATATTTCAAGAGATGCAGAGAATAAGGTGGCATGTGAACATTTAAATCGATTCTCGTCATTTCCACTCTTTTAGTGCTGAGCTGAGTGCTGAGAGAAGGCACTTTACCTAGCGCCTCAGACTGAGTGTAGTTATTTATTTACTCTGGGATTCATATTTTAATTTTCTAGTCTTTATGTAATTCAACTTAGAACTGAGCGAAGCGAACTATTGGATATCAAAATTCAAAAACCTTTTTGAACGGCATTTTTCAGAAACCTTTACCTGTACTGTTGATGTACGAATTGCTTGATGGCTCGATTGAAGTTTTTTCGCGATGATGCAGTGTAATATGCATATAATATATGCCAATTTAATTAATGACATGTGTTTAGAATTCTTAGTCATTTCGTCATTTGTGAATTATTTGTATGATTAGAAAACTTCACACCTAATACTGCGTGGAACTAAAACTAATTTATTGTTAATACTAAATAATTTTTGTTAGAATTATGTCATGTCAATTATCACAATTAATACTACTGTTATTTTGCATTTTAGTGTTTTACACCATGAAAGTGAAAGAAAAAAGTGAAAGAATGTGTATATTTTCGAGAAATGCATAAGTAGTTGTGTAGGAATATAAGTTTATAAGTTTATGGTAGTTGTATTCACGTGGAGACTATGATGATTTGCTTATTGTTATCCAGAGCAGATACGCAGATACTGATATGAATGAATGAGTTGCAATTCCCTACGACCAAAGCGATCTGAGTACATGTATGTAGAGTGCGCCACGTCTTCTGTTCTCGGGGTACTTGTGTTTCCTTGGCTTGTAGCATCTACTTACATTGGACTGGCAGTTTAGTCGTCTGCACTGCTATTGCTATTCGTCTCAAGATCATGCACATTGAGTGCTATATATTTTTGTATGAGGCTATAGGGTCTATAGTTGGGGAAACGCTCTTTTCCACTTCGACAGCGACAAAGATACATGATCCTTCCCCACTTCTTTTGCTTATTGGTGCCTCCGTATTACTTACATTTCTGAATTTGGAAGATATTAGAGATAGAGACGAAGTATTAAGTGTGTACCTATGTATATTATAAGACATTGTAGGGTGTAACAATGTCTGTTCTAGTAATACATAGTGTTGAATCACTACAGATACATAAATAGTGTCTTGAAAAAGGGATCTTCTTCGTTTTGTTAGGAGATGCAATATATAGTAGTGTTCTGTGGCCCGGTCGACGCTTTTGCATTGTATTTGGTGCTAGAGAATGTATCTAGCTAGGTAGGTAACTACGTGTATGTGTAGTAGATAGATCTGTAGTGTGTTTCATTTTCTTTTTATTCTTTCACTTATTCTTATTCTTACTACAACTTCCTTCCTATCCAACTCCCCATTCTTTTCTGGGATTCTCTTCCTTTATCTTCTTTACTCTCATCTCTACTTTTACATCTCAGATTCTATTCTATTTTATTCGACTCTATCTATTGTGTTGGGCAATGGGCACCAAGGAGTCGAGTCAAGTCAAGCCAATTCCAGCTCATCTCACCCTCCACTCCACTACTACTACACTACACTACAACCATCCATACATACTCCACAATGCAATGTGCATTTCAATTCCTCGGAAATTTATAGTCCCCAGGCTCGTGACACCATGCAAAATATCTCCTACTATCTCTTTGCACTCACATACGGACACAGACACACTTATAGTACGTATTTGAACGGATACTGCTAACTGAAATTCTATCACAACAAAAATAAATACTCAACCGTGTCGCCAGAGAGTATTCTTATTCTGGAGTGTGGCAAGGATCTTTCTTCCAAATAATAATCTACCTACCTAAGCAATTCTGCATGGGATATTCCTACCTGGAAAACTTCAGTCACTTCACTTTCCAAAACCTAAGTATAACAATTCCCATTTTCTCAACAAAGAGTATAGGTAGGTATCTGTATTTACCCATCCCTTGTATTTACTATTGACTCTTCTGCCTTCGAGTAGATTTTGTCTCCAGGTAATTCTGCATCTTGTGATTGAGAACATAGTACGTTGTTGTGTCCTTCTTTATACATTTTTAGCTACCTACCCAACACGCTTATAAGTACAGAGCGAAAAAAGATATCTGATCTGTTGTGAATGAAAAGATTGTTTTTCGATCAGCTCAGCTTTGATTTGCTCTGGACCAAAGTGATACATGATACTGAAACCAAAGCAAAAGGCAATAAAAGGAAAAGTGATGCAGGGAATTGATAGATAACATCCAGCTCTCACTACTAACAACATGCACACACCCAACATATAAGTATACACACATATGTGTAACAAACAGATTCTCCCTACCAGCTAAATAACTAGTAGAGCTACACTTATTTTCCGATACTGCACTTTCCGAGTATTGTGACCCAACGTTTAATTCCCGGTTTGTTTCCCTTACAGTTGCGTAGGGTTATACCAGCTTGAGATTTTACAGATACTTTATCCTGTAAGGGTAGCTACCTAATCTGCAGCGTAAGGCCATAAAGGGTTCTCGTCCCAATATTACCACACTTTACCTTATAGGACATTACTTTGTTTTCTATAGTTTTTCAGGGGCTAGCTTAAAGTTCGTAGGTAACAGGATGATGCATACACTTTTATGTAGCTGACGGTATCGGTTCCGGTTCTGCCTGGCTGCTCTGCAGCGGATGGAAATGAAATGAATGAGATGAATGGATTGCCGATCGCCAAAGGAAAAACAGTCAAAGTCAAATGCCAAGTACTACTTGATTCCCACACACACAAGCACCACCAATTTTATACGATCTTTAAACTATCTCTGCAATACTCTAAGCTTTAGATGCATTTTGTTTACATTCTTAAGTAAAATTTCTGCAGTGGTTGACTCTTTACGAGTCGCAAGCAAATACTGTAAGCTGTTACATATGTCAAATCAGAGCAGCTTCTGTAGTAGCGTCGTTGGAGTGTTCTTGCTTCAAAAACGTACCTACATGTATCAACAGCAGCAAATGCAAAGAAAATTCAAACCAATCAAAACAACGCTATTTTTGTCCAAAATTCACAAAGAATTTTGGACAAAAATTCCTTGTGAATTTTGTGACCAAATATAGAAAACTTTTTTCCTATGATAAACTAAATATTTTTGCATCAAGCAATACAGATCATTTAAAGGGGAGTTCCTGAAATCTTCACTTCGGTGCTCTTGTGAAGATAAATACTGCTGGATGAGAAATTCCCCACTTTCCCCACGACAAAAAACTCAATGTCCGCAACAGAGAGAATAGGTTGATGTATACGGAAGAGTGGGTATGCCGGGACCGGGAGGAAAGACTTTCTGCTTACACAAGCTGACATTTGACTACATAAAATTAACTGCGGGAGACTTGACTAGGAAATTGAATGGAGAAAAATCCATAGAACAGAAATAATAGGGAAGTAGGCTTGTTCCGTTTATTCAATAGGACAGAAAGATCAGCATGTCGGCTGACACAAATACAGCATTAGTGCGAGAGCCCTGTAATTTTCCTCATAAATAAATAGAAGGAGTGAGTGTGAGTTGAAGGGATAATTGATTTAGCCCAGTGTAGCACAGCATTTTTCATATCTTGACTCCTGTACATTTATGTATGTACTAATAGGTTTGAATAACACAACAAGGTTACAGTACTACTAGGTGCAATGTCCCACTGTTAGCTCTGCTATGCAAAAACGGTACATTATATTAAATACGTTCTCACAGCTTGTCAAATTCCATTGATATCTATGTGTGTTACGATGGGGTAATGGATCTTAACAAGAGTGGGTACTGTAACATGGAGTTACGCTGAGTTTGGCTTACTTTTACGCGATTATTGTAACTACCTAACATATCGTACATTGTAATCTGTGACTTCGATTATTTTACATTGTATTCAAATTCAAATAGTTACTGTTTACCAATATGGCAAATTTGGTCATTAAGCTATTCGTATATCTACTTTTCTCTACAACTTAAAAGCCGTTGTTCACCTTAATCTCTTACTCATTTTAATCTGTAATGAAGAAGTTACAAACCGATGCTTTAGCTAAGCCCTAATGTCAAAATTTGTACACTCTTATTGTATGTTGAATTTATATAGATTTAAGTTGACCCACATGCAATATTTTGTATAATTATATGATTTCTAACATTCTCTTTGTTTTCAGCTGAGCGTCCTTAATTAGGCATTCGTTTTCCTTTATTCTTGTATTGTTTAAATTGTTTTATGGTATTCTATCTGATCTGTATATTGTACCCTTTCGACGCTACAAAGTGATAATGACTTCAGAACTTGAGAGACATCCAAGCTGGAACGACATTCGACGAGTCTCTCCCTACAGATTTTTAGATTTAACAATTTATAATTCTAATTTCATTGTCACCAATTATTTCAAATA
This sequence comes from Tomocerus minor, assembly GCA_009936455.2. Taxonomy (NCBI): domain Eukaryota; kingdom Metazoa; phylum Arthropoda; class Collembola; order Entomobryomorpha; family Tomoceridae; genus Tomocerus; species Tomocerus minor. The sequence continues at coordinate 7,302 of JAAAYG020030494.1, forward strand.
TTAAATCACGACTAGACTGACAAAACAAAATTACGTCATTACCACAGATTGCTGCAAAGTTCATTATCTCATCTAAGCTGCTGCATCTAGGAGTTGACTCTACTGTTAAGTTCACAATAATCACAAATTATTTTTCCCACTTACATAATCAGCAACTCTCCTAGCTTTCGGATTTATCATCTATTGTTACATCACATCGAGTCTTTGATTATTGGTTACAGCCCCAACTATGTGCCTACTGTTTATGTTTATTGTTGGGGCTAAACACACAGTAAAAATGTTGGATTTATGTCTGGGCATATAGTAGTAATATCTAATGTATATCTATGAAGATTTTCAATAATATTTTAGTGAGGATCAGTAATCCTATTGGCTAGTGTAGGAAAGGAGCATGTACAAATTTTGCAATCAGTACGACGTGGTCATATTTTGGGAAATTGAGGATTTTAACGCAACAGTGGAGGGTTTTAGTGTGCCTACTTTTGGCATTTCAGTTTACTGTTGTACATGGAGGCTAGGTTTCGGATGTAGTGGAAATGGCAATGAGATGGGCTGCGTTATCTGTATAGTGACCCGAAGCAATTCTAAATCTAACGTAAAGCCTTTCCTCTCTAAAGCAGAGTAAAGTGAAATTGAAACTGAACAGACGCTTCAGGTGGTTCGACTCACTCACTCACATCACATTCAGCTTCAGTCGGAAAGTAACACAACGCTTCTGCTCCCTTGTCTTTTTCTCCTTCGCCATTTCTACATCCCAGTCGAGATAAGTTCCTTCTACTTTCCACTGCATACCAAAATAATGCTCACTATCCTATAGTGCCTTTTACTATGCCATCGGCCCCGTGAGCCTTACTTTCCCAGCTCGGCTTGGCTTCACCTGAATTTGGATTCTCTGGGTGTTACTAATACGTTTGCATGAGACAATGCAATACAACTACGAACGTAGTACGTACGCAGGCACTTTAATCTAAAGGTAAGTAACATTTTCAAATAAGGGAAATAACTATAGCACTATATATCGTATTTGAGTTCCAGGGAATAGCCAAAGGATTGTAAACCATTCTACGAGTGTTTCCTATTCCTCTTGGATTTGCCTCCAGTTGAAACATCCCTCCTACTTTTGCACAACTTAAGTTACCAGTTAAGTTAAGCTAATAGTGATGTTTTGGTTTCAATCCTACACATGGAACGAGAATTTCTAGGAATTCCTCATTCCCTTTCACCTTACTTTCTCCTAAGATCTTCTCTGTCAACTTATCACAGACTCCTACATTGTCAACAGAAATCAACGTAAGCAACGCCTACGCATAAAACTTTTATGTCTGCATCAAATTTTGCACATCTCTAGAATTAAGGATATTACTATTGGAGTTATAGTAATAGTATTCCTCGAGAAAAAAATCAAAAAAATACTTACTTAAGTAGCATGACCTCTAACATATTTTGCTTCACATACATATTATCTTGTTTCAAAAGTTTCTTAAACTTTTCAAGACCAATTACTTAAACTAGCAAGAGTATTACAACTAGAGTTTATGAGTTAATCGTTTCTTGTGAGCAGAAGTTCAATCTCTGTCATTCAACAAGAAAATAAGTTGAAAACTACGGAATAGCTCCGGAAAAGGACTAATTTTCTGGCACTCTCAGTGATCAAAGATCTGTTGACTGTTGTAAAAAAGCCTTAGGCAGCCGGTACGGAAACCAGGTGCTAATATAAAATTTATCACATGAAATGCAATTACAGCGTTTATTGAACTACTGTTTGTAAAACTTGCAATGTAAGAATAATTTGCTAATATAGATATATATGTACGTGTCTGATTCATATTATCCTTCTCCTGCATTTTCCGGGGCTAGTACCTATCTCTTCTGTTCATGCAATGTTTAAACTGGGAATTTTTTCCGTTAGTTCAGTGGTGCGAGAAAAAGAGACAAACTTTTCACATTTTTCCATGAATGAAAATGTATTTGGCAGAAGAATGTCTTCGAATTATCAATTCCTGCGAATGGTTGTACGAACCCCACGAATCTACATCGTTCAGAAGCACAGACAGTCATACAACTATGTTATATTATCTGTCTCCCCTTTCAACAATTTATATCTGATCTCCATTCTACCAATGCACTAACTTGTTCATTCTTAGTACAGGGTCATGTTGAACAAATCATTTTTAGACTTTGCTACTAATAACAATAATTACTGAATCTTAAATGCATCTCAAAACCTTACTACTAATTTTTTTAAATCTACTTAGTTATGAAGCAAAATGTTTTTAATCCAAACTCACTCGTTTTTTAATGAGCTCAAGACAAAGATAATTTTTTCAATGTCCATTCTTGTAGTAATTGCATTGGTTTACAATTATCCGTTAGAAAAAAAGTAGATCCTTATTATTCATTGAAGGACAAAGTAGGTGCTGTTTTAACAGCTACATTAATTAAGTCAATATTAATTTTTGGAAATGTTCAACTGTTAATATCGAAGGAGAAAATTATTTTACTGACCCTGTATAATAAAGAGCTTTATGTCTGAAAGTTTACGGTCTCTTTTAAGAAATCTTGCTAACATTCTTCAGAACTGTAGGTGCTAAATGTTGTAAAGTAAGGTATGCATCATCCAATGTATTTATCTGCATTTACGACTGCGACTATATCGTATAGTACAGACATATAGTTGGACCAATAGCATCCCCTCTATGTTCCTAGTTTAGTTAGTGCATGTTTCTACATCTGCCCATAAATATATTTCCTTCTTCTCTATGCGATTACATGCAAGTACGTAGTAAGTAATGCTATTCAATTTTAGTACCATTTACATTCCCTCTTTTAGCAGATAATGGAACGTAGCTGGAGGAATTGCTTTGCGTATTATGCTCGAACGTTGAGTGAGTTACTTTATACTTCGAAAGTGTATGCAGATTGCTGAAGACGATAGGTTCTACGTTGTACATCGCTCAAACCGCTCTAAACTGTTCACCGCAGATCTACTGGCTTCTCGGTGTAGTAAAAAAAAAGTCTCAGATCAGAACTAATAAATTCCTTCATTCTCACTTAAGATTTACTTGGATGGAATTGAATAGTTTTTCAGCTTCAGGCTCCCATTTATTTTACTTGTTCTATCTGTAGTTCTATCTTTGAATAACATTTAAATCAAGAATTTCCCTTTATACTTTACACACATTTAAATACAGTTAATAAGACCTGGAATCTTTCTAAGTTGTTCTTACGCAAATACCGTGTGTACATCAATATCCTACATTAATCAACTACATTGCAAAAATTGTTAGAAAAAAGGTCGGTAGTTAAAATATACACCTTCCATTTGAGTTCCACTATTGCCCACAATGTGTAATTCTTGGTAAAATACAAACACATTTCGATATTTTGTATGTTTTTGCAGCTTTACAGATGGAAATTACCTTGCTGATTGCTTTTCCTTTTATGCTACATCCTTTCTATCGTATTACCCATAGCATAATTTGAAATACAATTTAATCACATATTATTTCAAATAAATGAAAAGTATACGTAATTACCTACTGTATTAAGTTTCGAAGTGTTGATCTACCTACAGATTTTCAATGGAATGTATGAAGTTGAATGAAAGGATACTAAATAAATGATTATGGAAGTTGGAGTTGTAGAGATGGTTTGTTGATCTTTGTAGCTGTCATCAGGAATCGTTTGAGTTTAGAAAGCAGGGAGGGAGAAAATCATAAGCTTTGTTTCAAGTGGGAGTCGTCGGAGGGTTATGAATGATGTAGCCTTTTGATGGATCCAGTGGTTAAGTAAGGTGAAGAGAAGGTAATGGGATGCGATGAATGTAAATGGGAATGTATATGTATGAGGAGAATGGGAGTTAGTAAGTGGAGAAGTAAGAGTGAGTGGGGAAAGTGGGGAGAGAAAAAGACAATGCTAAAGACAAGGGATCGAGTCTTTAGTGAAAGTGGTAAGAGTTTAGATTGTTGGAGATAGATTTGAGATTTTGGGTAAAGGGTTGAGTTCTGTGAGTGGGTTCTTGTTCTGCTATCAGCAGTAGTGGTGAGTTAGCATCTGTGGAGCTACAGAGCTAGCTCCCTTCTTTTCCTCCTCTATGTACTTGGGAATGTTTTAGATGAGACTGATGTAATGTGATGTGATGTTCGGGAGAGAGAGAGAGAGAGAGAAAGAAAAGAAAGTAAGTAATGTAGTATAGTGAGTGGTTTCTTTAGTTTGGGGATGGAGAGCCTAGTTGAGTGAAGATAGTAAAGAAGGCTAAGACAAACGAAAAGATGTGAACTAAACTACGTACGTGAATCTTTTGAGTAGAGATAAGAGTAAGGAAAGCGGGGCCTTATTACTTAACTATGCATGTAAAGAAAGTAAAGAAAGATAGAAAATGGGACAGGAGGAACTAAAGTAGTAGTTCTCCATAATATATCTCACACTCCATATATATCTGCTATGCAATTCTCTCTAATATGCATATCTCTTTGACTATCCCAGAGTCTGACGGACTTTTAGGCGGAGAAGAAGAAGAAGCATCATGTGGAAATAGTGTTCTTGTGGACTGAGAGTTCTGTTCTGTAGTGCCTCCTGCCGCTCCCGCCTTTCTTCTACTCTCCGAGTGAAAAGATTCCAGATTTACGTCAAGAGTATCACATCGTTACGTTAACGGACTATGTCTGTGAGTAAAATAGAAGAAGCTAGGACAGTGTACAGCCAAGCACACATCAGTACAGCAGTGTAAAGACTTGACGCTCTCTCCCTGTAGATTTCTTAGAAGCTCCATACGAAACCATTATTCATCCGCCAAAATAATTTCAAGCTGTCGCAGAAAAAATGCATTCAGCTTCTTGAGACTTGAGTTCAGTCTCACCGCACCGCACAACGGCCTTCCTAACTTACTAACGAAGAAGGCGAGCAGAGGGAAAGGAAGCCAAATCCGAGAGTCGACGAGAGAAAGTATAAAGTGAGTGAGGGAAAGCTAAGGAGCCCAATGAAACTTTACTCACATCAACTTAACTCATTCACTCACGACTCTCTGCTTATAATCATAGAAAGTAAAGGCCCTCTCCGTATAGTCACAACAAGACAGCGCCTTTCTATTATAATGTTATGTGATAGGGAAATGATGGCTTTGTAGTATCCTTTGCTCTGTTATGTTGCTTTCTTTTTATTTTCTCGTTAATCTATATGTAAGCGTACGGATAAGGAAGCTGTGCATTAAATTCCATTGTGCATCCCATACAATGCACACATACATCAACCATTATAGACTTAGTTTAGTTGGAGACGACCTGTGAGTATAGTCAACCATTCTCCACTAGTTATCTCTTCCTTTTAGTAAGAGTACACTTGCGACGACGACGACTGGGACTATACAATAGTACATCACCCTCTCTCCTCTCTATTTCTGTTCAGTTCACTTCCTTTCATTTAACTACCAAAATCACACAGAGAAGATTTTGCACCAGTTCTAGTTCCTTGCCGAATTATAGCGAGGTGCATGTGTATACAGTTTTGCATGTTGGTGTGCAGGAACAATACCCAAAAACTTACCAGGCCTGGGCTCATGAGAAATCATATCAGATAGAAAGATATCGTCATCGTGAGCTAAAAAAATAAGTCATTAATCCTAATTCATCAAAAAGTTCCACTCTGGGGAACAGAGCTCTCCACGCTATGCAGGAGGGATTCGAATCGACTTGATTTCGTCTTGCTTCGTTTGCTTGCCAGCCTGTGAGACCAAAATTCGTGCTAAGTCCAACTTTCGTTTGTTCCTTCCTTCGTTTACATTATTCTTTCTAAATTCACTCTATATACATACTCAGCGAACTCCTGACTTCTTTCTGCATGCCTCCCTTTTACAGTCTACTCTTTTCGATTGCCAAACTGACGTGCTTTGCAAAATCTCCGGCGTTTTGCCCTCATACCTAAAAACTATAAAGAAACAATAAAGGAACTTTGAATTATTATATCCAACAGCTTTCTCTACACATTTAAATACAATGCATATATATAAATCTACACACGTCACTAAAATTTGCTTCTACAAATACATACTTACTACACAGCATTAGTCATACATTTCACTATGGCATGTTTAACTACAAAAAAATTCGCTAATATGTAGGCAGAAAAGTACATCGTGTACATATGTCCTTATAGAACATAAATCCTCCTATATTAATGTTTTTAAATTTATATCGTGCACAACGTGTCAATATAATTATTGCTCTGTGTGTGCTCTATTAAAATTGTACACTGTATTTTATACTATAACTACTCCCCATTCTACTATATTACCACGCTAAGCACACACACATAAATTTAATTCATCTGTAACGAAGGAAAAACCAAATGATTGTCATGCTTCCTTCAGTCAAAAATCAAGAGAACCACTATATTACCTTAACTGAAAACGTTACCTAACTCTCTCTCTATACATTCAGTCAGAAGTTACAGCATTTAGTAAGGGAATCTACGATGTAGGAGCAAAAATATATTATTTATGTGTTTTATTGCATGACGGGATATTTAGTAGCTCAAATAGTAATACTGCAGCAAGTGCCTATCCGTACTATGAAACCGAATGAATGTAATCACTTGAGCAAAAACGGGGGAAGGGTATCCAAGCTCGAACGTAATGTAATGTCATGGAAAGCTGGTGGTGTAAAAAATAACGCAAGAAGTGAGCTTAGTTAATATAGGTGAAAGCATCAGCATTAGCACGTACTTTTAATGCTTTCACGGTCGTCCGTCACATTCAAGGGAGTATTTAATTTAAATGGGAGCTCTAGGAACTCCTCGTGCTATTGTTGGGCGATACAGGAGAATTCAACGATTTTCCTCTCTGGATCCCTATATTGTTAAAATTGTGCTAGGTACTATAGAATATGTCTGTGTAGTGTATCGGTGATTTTCACTATCAATACCACCAGCCTCGTGTTTACAAGATTTCCCAATGATTGTGCAATGAAAAAGTTGGCATTGGTTTATTTGTTGCTCCCACATTTGTGTTACTACTACAGATCTGAGTATACAAGTTCTACGTATAGAGAGATTATATAGAGGGATAGGTAAAGGTGGTTATAGGGGACTCTCTGTTACTACTTCTCTGTGGGGTGTTCTGCTCTGTTCGGTTGCGTTTAGTATTAGCAGTTCTGGTAGGAGATGGAAGGGAGAGATAATCAAAAACTCACACCCTGCCATTATCGTGATGACTTTTTCAACAGAGCGGATCTTGGATTTTGAGCTGAGCTGAGCCGAGGCTCAGCCTCTATTCTGTACTTTTCCGTTTGTAGCATGATGGAGGAAATGACAAGAAACTTCGACTCGTGTCCCAGCTCTCCTTTCAATGACTTACTTGCTCCTATCAAATGAAATCGTAAATGAAGTTTGCCCTAGCAAAAAATTTTTTAAACTTTTTCACGTTACTACTCTAAGTAATTGCAATTTTTAAATGTTCTAACAAATGCTAGGTACAACATAGAAGAAATCCCATTGATTCTCAGTCTAGCAAAGATACTAGTAGCAATATAATAATTATATGCATGATTGTGAAGGTTGTTTGTTGACTCAGGCCTTACACTCTCATTCATTCCAAATACAACAACTCTAAATCAATGTGGAGGGATTACAAATTATATTGACTTATTTAGAAAGTAATAAATGCGTAAAGGTACAAATGCTAATAATTACTGGGATATCGAATTACCCATTTAAAGACATAAGGGTGTATGTTAAAAACTCGATAAATGAGTTTATTATGCACTGACAGATATTTACATTCAAAGAGCTACTCGTTTTTTGTTGCAAACATTGCATGTGTCTATCTAAGATTTTCCAATTACATCCAAACTCGTTCAGTGATTTTTCTCTACCTGGACTGGAAGAGTAATCCTACAAATGTAACCTCACTCACACACACACACACATACTTATCTACATAATATGTAACAACTTTCTGATAAGCAAAAATTATCATATTGTATTAACACTTTTCCTATTGAAAGGATTGTCAGCTTGATTTCCATTTCCCTTGGGAGAGGAGCTTAACGATGGCATTAAGTCACTACGTATCTCTAGTGGTGCGTCCTAATCAAACTAATAAGAGCACAAACAAAAAAAGTAGATTCGCTTCTTCAATCAAGTTTTTTCCTAACAAGAGACCTTTCCTGCCGCTTTATTTGTACAATTGCAGTTAGGAGGAAATTATTCGACGTTTGCTCTACCTATGCAAATTATTTCAATGTATATCGAATCATCATTACTAGGTAAGTGTGTCATTAGTAAATTGCTGTAATAAAAACTTGTAAATCTCAAACCAATACTAGATTTACTGCCATTAGCTCGCCGAATTGAAGACGTTTCGATGTAAATACAAAATCCAGTCCTTCTGCATTAACACTCATCATATTTATCTGATCCAAAACATAAAAGCATGAATATACCTAATTACCTACGTCTTTCAGTTGTGGACATAACTAAGCACCATGTACTACTATCGATTTATCGGTGTGATACATAATTAAAATCTACTGTGTCAATAGACTCTTCTTTCCTGCACACGATTCATTCATTACAGCCCAATGCATTTCAAAATGAGTTTCCTTTTTGAATAGGAAAGTGGAAATCGGAGCCTTTGAAGTCTCCGACGCTATTTCTTTTGTCACACATAACATTTAGGGATTCAGTTGTTAAATAAACAAGCACAACAATAATTATTATTTGAGTCCGAGACATGCTCACAATTTTCTCCAATAGTACCTGATGTTATCGTATCATTGTTATAATAAAGTTACCGTCTACACTACACCTGTTTTAAATAATAATTAAATGACCTGTCTCGGCAGAAGAATTCTATAGTTTGTAAATACATAGTTGTTACATTAATTGTTAGTCTGGGTTCTTCTGTCTGTGTTTGAATAGTCCATAACCACAAAGTACTATGGTGTAGTTAGTTTATTTATAGAAAATAAAGCACTACATAATTTACGTAGACTGACATTCTTTGAGACGATTCTACTGTGATATGAGTGAAAGAAAATGGAAATGTTTAGTCAGGGAGAGTTAAAGGCTTAGAAGCTTTCACCACAAGAAATGCAGTTATTTTCGCATAAAATCTAATTGTGCAAAAGAGGATTACACCTTTTCTCCGCAAGTTTTGTGGCTAGATAGCCACGCTCGGAAGATACCTTTTGTTTGCTGAAAACTTCTTCGTTACTTCTATAGTATTATCCCTACAACAGGACAGGGATTAAAAAGGCTATTAGAATTCTAGTACAAAGTGCTCTGGTACTTAAAAACAAATCTCTAGTAAACACAAAAGTTATAGACCTGCTCTGTTTTTGAAATACGAAGACTTACATCATCTTTATTACCTGCAATGGCTAAAGTAGTAAATGTTCTACAAATATATATATATGGGACGTATTACAAGACCAAGATTTTTGCATATTATAATGAAATGATGAAATGAGCCGAATCTCTGATCATAATTAAAACATACTAGTAGAAACATTGCAGTTGATTTATTATTACGAAGCTGTTAAAATGGTAGTACCTACTTGTTCAAACGTTTATTTGTTAATATTGTATAGACGTACCTATCTATATACTTATGATATAGAAGTGTGTCATGTCATGTGATAAATTAGATTAGTGTTCTTCATTACATTGAGTTTTCTGAATATTTTCCAAGAAAAGTTTTCTAAGGAGCACGATAACCTCATAGGTACATATTGAATTACATAGGTAGATATCTACTCACTTCCTTGGAGCTATTTTACCATTTTACTGATAAATTCTTGACGATGGAACCAATCTGTCTAATTCATTCAATCTTTCTCCCCGTCTCTGTACTATACATAATGGCTAGTGTTAGACATAGCCATTTTCCCGAATTCTCGGAACTTATTCAGCTCCTGTATTTGGTTTGACATAGCAAAGCTGGGAACGTAATGTAAGGGAACGAATAAAATAGGGCATACAAACTCTAAAACAAAAGAAGGAAAGCAAATGAGATTACATTTAGGGAGAAAGATTATTGGGCTGTAGAATGGAGATAGGGCCAAGTGAACTGCTATGAAGACTTTGCCAAAATCCTGTCTAAAGACGACTGTCCTCTTTTGCACTCCATGAGCACAATGAACTAAATAGACTTCAAATGTATGGCCCCAATAATTATATTCTTTCACGACTGGGCTCAGCAGCTTACTCTACTTGTCGGGAATACGAATATTAAGATATTATAAGACTTTGGGGTTTGGATACGTATAATAGCACTATAGCACTGCCTCCATTCACTACCCATACCCTAATGAAATGTGGCAAAAAGAATTCAAATGTAATAACATTATTTTTGTAGAATTTAAACCCTGTTATACTTTACAACATTCAAATCGTTAAAATGATGTGAATTAATTGATTTATTAATTTAAGATTTCGGTTCGTTTACTATACTTTCATGGCCAAGATAATGATTAATGAATATTTATACCAAATTGGTATGCGATTTTTTTAAAATCACATGATTCCAGTATTTCCTATAGGTTCTATTGAAATGCAAGTACAGTGTTCTCAAATTCGACACTAATGCATTGTTATGTACTAGTATTTTAATAAAGTACAAAATAGCACACCCTGTCATTGAAAGCCATTTGGCTTTGGCTGCAATCTCGTACTCTTAGGTGTTGCTAACTAAATGGCTGCTGAGATCATGGATGAAAGTATGAATTTGATCGTAGTGTTTAACCTGTACGTAATTTATTTAGATTTTTATTTTAATCCCACATGGTATGGCAAAGTATAGCTATAACGTGTTATTGTGCATGTAAGTCTTAGAAATAGATCATGATTATGGTGTCTAGAATGTAGAGTCTAGTAGTTGATTTAAAATTTTGTCTAGGAGGAGGTTAGGTGTAAGGAGGCGACAGACTGTTAACATTTAGTATGCGAGTGAGAGAGTGAGAGTCTCAGTTGATTATGTTTATGTATACATGGGCCAAGTCATAGATAACAATATTTACAATAAATAAAATATAGTGTTTACTTTTTCCATTTATTTTGGCTAGGTGTGTGTATGGCTCCCTTTGAACTCATCGTCAGTCAGTCCTCACACAATGAGTATAATGATAAAACGAGGAGCAGTTTACATACATTTAGATGGCTTGTGCTTGTAACACTTAACTTACAGTTCTTGCTTGTCTTCACATCCCAGTCGACACCATCCCTGGTTTTTACAATAGTTTATGTTTTATGATCACTTTTTACGACAGTGGCACGAGGGAGAACAAAACATTGAGCTGGAAACTACAAGTAACAAAGCGGAGGAGACGCTTGCTGAAGGAACTTGGATCGAGGAGAGTAAATTGATGTAATATTATGAGTTGCTGCCAGAAAGTTCCTATGTGTCCCAACAAGAAGAGAAGAAATGGTAGTGCTGGGGAAAACTTACACAGTTACGATATCGTCCTATTTAGTAGCTAATACATGAGACACTATTGAGTTAAACTTCTAAGAGATCCTCATATGCTTATAATATTATAATGGCAGGAGATATTTAACACTAGAGATATAAATGTATATATGAAATCTAAACGCGTGCCTATGTTATAGTAATGGCTTTCGTAGTAATACAAGTTAGTTAGCATGCAAACGTGTTGTAGTGTTTTGTATGCATTTTACTTAGTTATATAAATGAGGAGCACATATGCATTGTTATATAGGGAAGAGTTAAGACAAGACGTTTGAAACCGCCTATTAAGAATTGGGGTTGCTCTCTGTCTCCGTACTTAATCTGTCTATAAAATTAAGTAGTAAATACAAATATCTATATAGCTACATAGTAAATTAGATAGCTGACTATGGTGTCTGGTGTATAAAACATAATTTTAGTGTCTCTTGGGACCTGCTGCCGTAAGGCCATATCCATATAGACATTTTGGCACATAATGACTAATTAATTTCACGGAATTAGCCATAAAGCCTTTATCACTCCTTAGCCTCAACTTGGAAGTAGCAAAACATATGTGTACATATCGTCGCACAGGGAATATTAGCCATTAAATGTGAACGGTAAACTATCTCTTTTGACTTAAATGTAATGTATAGCTATAACAATTAGCGAGACTCATAAATAAAACACCATCATAATAATGAGCGTCATAACTAGGTCATTTCATTTGCCTGTTGTAAAAGATTATAATTTCTGCTTATCATGAAAGACTAATAACTGTACACTGTCATTCTAATTGTATTTTTCCTTTATTTTCAGCAATCTAGTTTATATTAGTTTTCATTTGCCATACTGTGTGAAGATTTGTATGCACGGAGTTTGCAATTGAATATTAAAAAGTCTCGCATTAATGCCCTAATAAAAATACTAGGGAGAAAATCAAAAGTGGTAGCAGCAGAGAGGGTGTAACAACACCATTTTCTTGTTTATTTCCTTTGAATTATATTATATTGTGTTTGTGTTATGAAATACAAATAGCATCTATAGAGTAAAGGTCTCATAAGCCCTCAATACAATTGAAATTCCATCCTAGTAATAATAGGTGAGCTGTAAAAGTACTCACTTTGGGGAAGGTAATCAAAAAGAAGATGTAGAAGAGCTTTAGAAAAGCAATATCTCATTTTTCTTCGCGAGTATTGCACTTACCAACAACGGAGGAAGAGAAGAAAAGTGATTTGCAAATGGGCATTGAGAAGCAAAATTTCTATGAAAAATTCCTTTCAGTTTATTCAAGTAGCAGTGAAGAAGTCTTATCCGAGATGCTTTTCTAATAACATGGCAAGTTTCATTTCAATTTTACAACTTGGTGCTTCAAAGGAATTTGCATATCAGTTTTACTTAGGGAACTATACTTTCATTTAGAGTTGAAATTCTAGTGTTTCCCCTTTCATTTCAGTGCAATGCTCAGTGCAGGACTAAAGCAGTCAGTTTTACTCATTGTAGGCTATACGAACAACACAATTGTGTTTCTCCAGACGATCGTTCTAAATAGAAACATAATGCAGTACGGATAGAGCTGGCTCAGCCACTCTGTTGTGAGTCTTGAGACGAGTAATCAAGAGTTAAGCCAGCAGAGACTCGTATGGATATTTATGGTCCCTGCACACACTCCGAACTCGGAAGAATACCAGAGGATTCCCTCATGCACATGATATGGCATTAGACTTGCATGCAATAAAATAGACGGAGATATCATATGCAGTTCTTTACCAACGGCCATAAAATCATAACTTCTCCTCCTCCTGCCTCACCAGGTAAGAAAATGTTCAAAAGTTTTGAAAAAAATTGACTATAACCCTCTAATAATATATAACTGACTACTGACTGTTTTAGATTTCCCGCTGAAAATTCACTGAATATGTGACGTCACTCTCATCGCCCTTTTCAGTTGTAAGAAAATGGAAATATGAAGCGTGGTAATAATTTGAAATTCAAGATCAAACGAGGATATCCAGTGATTGAAGATAAAAAAGTCCGTGTTGATAAACAGGATGGGAAGCGTATAGCAGCCGGTGTATTCCAATTCTAAGGGGGTGAATAAAGAAGCACAGCAAGTTCCAACTTTTACAGATAAGGAATTTTCCTGGGCGACTGGAGTTTCTTAGAGTCTGGAGAGTAGAAGAATGCGTTATAACTGCAAAACAGTCAACACGGGAAAGGACGACGGGAGAAAACGACAGCGATATGAATACATAAAAATCCGAAAACTATTTAGGTACGTAGTAGGATACAGTGTATAAAGTTACGCTATTATCTTGTGCATTCAATTCAGTGTCCACGTTCACTGAATATGTGCAAAAAAGTGTAGTAAAATATTTAGAGGTAGAAGACACAAGTTAAGACCTTAACTGTATCTTTGTTTATGCACAGAATGCATAGATACACATGTCACATGTACACGTGAGAACTGGAGTAAATTGTAGTCTTATTATCTTTACACGTACGCTTGTGTGCAGTTGCTCATAAACCCTAAAGAATATTATTTGTCTCCTAAGAATCTACTAATGGAGGGAATAGTGGGACAGAGTAGCGTAGCAGCCTGCCTGGAAACGGGCTTTGAAAACAAAAAAGCTAAGCCGGGAACACTGGATGGTGGAAAAGAGAGGAGAAAAGCAGGACACCAGAAACTTATTGTTTATGTTTACTTTCAAATTCCAACTACGTGAGAGTGATACGATAAAAAAGATTTCTTTTCTACTAAACAATCGAAAAACTCTCCAGAGCTTTACTTAGTTGTGACTGGAAATAGCATAGCATGGAGAAAATGGCGTTTTTGCCAACAACAAAATTTCTGTTTTGCATTCGTTTCTATTTCAAGTCTTCCATGAGTGTGTATTGTACCTTGTACCTAGTACACTACACATACACAAATATACATTCCAATGCCTTAATTGTATTTACTATTATATGTACTTTTTGTTTCCTTTTTTACTTTCTCCTTTAAGTGCTTCTACTTAGGAAGGAGTAGAAGAGAAGTCTTCTTCTAGTAATCCAAACAAAGTATACGAAAAGAAAAGGAAGGCGAGTGATAGTCGTAACTTGGAAGAGAAAAGTTTAGGTGAAAACAAATTACACGTACGACAGTAAGGGTTCTACCGCGAGACTCTTCCTCCATAGGGTTACAAACTCTTCTAATTTATTTCCAAGAATTTAAATGACACAATACGTAATGGTTAATGGGACAGGAACTAACTAAATGCATTATAAAAGGGGGAGAAAGTTTTCCAGAAAAGTTTAAAGTATTGTTGACAGTGACATAAGAGAAAACAAAGTATACAAGACAGTCAAATCAGTTACGACAGAAATATGTGATGTGGTGATGAGGATGTGATGGGATACGATGGATGTCAGAATGCAACGAAAGTAGAACCCACACTTTTCTTATTCTTATCCCAGACTCTGATCCGCCGTACTTTTCATTCGTCTTCTTTCTCCTCACTGTCTCCTTTTGTTAGTTAAGTTTAGACAAAACAAAAGCATACTACTCTTATACGCAAGTCCTTTCTTATACATCTAACTTCTATTTATAGAATTATGCATCATCTCTAGCATAACGAACGCAACTTATCTATTGTAGTGTTCTATCATTTTGGGTACATAAAGAAATTGTTGATATTATCACAGACAAGTATTACTATTCACGTACAGACGTCAATTCCCTTACCCTACATCCTAGTTTTATAACTTATATCAGTAGACATTATGTTCATATGTTAGAAGTTAGAGATAGGGGTCTACCGACTACCTACAATAAAGAATATTTATATCCACCAATACTTAAACCATACTTCACAATCTTACTAAGCTTGATATAACAGTAGACAAAAGTTAATAATATTTGTTCCGTCTATTATTTTTTCGTCTGTATTGCAACTTTTTTGCAAACTCGAAGCGTTATTTTAGCGTCATAGGCCATCTCTATTCTATACCTTAATTCTCCATTTACATCGATTACTTTCGGAATACCAACCTAATATTGCACTTACTTCTATATGGGAAATTGTTTAGCAACGACTTAAATTTAAATGAATGCATTAACATTGGTTTCATTTTAGTTTAGGATCTGTTAGATATGTAGTAAAACTACATATATAATATGTTTATACTAATTATATGGGTCATTTGCATAATTGTGCGGTTGCAATTAAAGCATGTTCTAAAATCTAATTACTTGCATAAACATCATGTAAATATTTTCTAATGTCATACATGCTACTTCTATATGATATATTAGGATATTTCAAAATGCACCAAGATGACTATAATGCTTTGTAAGAATATATTAGCAATATTATAGCTTCGTGAACTTTCTGTAAGTTCTTCCAACATTTGCTTTACATTCAGATAGTCTGTGTAGGTGTGTAAGTAAAACCACTCTGTATGTAAAAGTTTGGCAGAAAGTGAAACGACTATATGAAAAGATAAAGCTACTGCAGGCTGGCATCTTAACTCAAAGTCAAGCCAAGTCAGTGTTACAGTCAGCCAAGCCCGTCGTGGCAACTGTCACGCTTTTGACAAATGTGTTGTCTTTCCCAAAGAATAATCCTATCCTCATAATTCAAAAACAAATGAAAACGGACATGTGTTCCCGCTCCGAGAGAAGTAGCGAACCGAAGAAAGCCTATCAAACAAACCTTAATTAAGGATGAAAATGCAGCATTAGGGAAATGAGAGAGTATTATGTTCGGTATCAATTGTGTGCTAGATATCAACAATGTAATTTGCATAATTGCCACGCAAATACGTAATAAATATCATCCATTTGCTATTCATGGTATATAATGGCATATATTTTACAATTTTTATTTTATTAGTAATTAGCACAAATATTTATTGTTGCTTAAAATTTTTAATTTTGAAAAATATATGCAGGCAGATTCTGTAAAGTCATTTAATGTAGTACACAAAAATCTGACATCTTGATAAAGCTTTACGGAGCCCGAAGAACTACAAGTTTGCAAAATAGAATGCGAAGATATTACTGTTACATACTGGGATGACATAACAAATGTATTATTATGATGTAACTGAGGAAATTAGGGTTTATATTGTAAAAATGCGTAGAAAGCGTGTTTTCATAAGGCAATATAACGCATGCTGTCAAGAAGAGAAGAATTTGATAAAAATAAATGTAGTGTACAAAGCCAATAAAGATTTTGCTTACATCTCCATTGTTCAGGAGGACAGAACTGAAGTAGCCATAAGTTGTGCTTTAGTCTCCGTAAATATCTCAAGTGATGATACATGATACATCGTAGATAATATTTATTGTGGGACTCACAGTGATGCTCTTGTTGTTCATTGTGGAAAGTTGGTAGTTTTGGTTTTCTCTAGTAGTGCTGTGTAGATGGTGGATGTCGGGTGGACTTGCCTCGTGCAGCGCTACAAGTGCTCGTTCATACTTTCTTTCATAGTTGAAGCATTTAACAAGATGAAAGCGGGGGAGCCTTCATTTATTTCATTTCATTTGAGTTTTATTTGTAAGAGAAGAAGGGTGAGGGAGAAGTTTGTGGAAGAGGAAGGAAGGATGAAAACCGCAGGCCACAATATTTGCTCCGTTCAAGAAGGAGACAGAAGACACAAGTCTTGCAAATAAATAGTTATGCAGCATGCTATAAACTAGTGAAGGATATAATGGTTATTACATGTATACAATACACCTACATAAATAAGTGGATATTTATGTAAGTATAACTTACATTTAGTTATGTACATAGTCTGCTATATTAGTTACATATATAACCACTTAATACTTATAAACTAACACAATACAACAGTGCAAGAAAGTTTCTTCAAAGTAAAAGAGGGTTTTGTATACGGTGCTGTTATTATGAGAGTACAATGAGTGGAGAAGCCAAGAGAACACAAACTGATAAAACGAAATCCTTCATTTGTTCAAAAATACAGCATGCTTATTTCTTGGTGGATGTTAAAATAAGTTGGGAAGGAAGCTTATCGTTAGCTTAGATTCCATTTACAATGTAAAAGGTATGTACTATAGAAGATAATGTGTATATACGGACTAAATGTATAGAGATTCTGATGAATTCGGTGAAGATGAGTAAGAGTGAAGTGGCTTTGCTTCACTTAACTATAATATGTTCTATTCTGAATGTTTAACTAAAGTAAAATAGCATTTTCACTGTGTATATGTTAACTAAACTGTGAATGAATTCAGGGAAACTTTAAGTTTAAGTAAAGATGCTGGCCGAGAAAGAGTCCTCTTCTATAATATTCTATAAGTCGAGTATATATGATGTGAGCTTGTAGGATTTCCCTTTTTCTAAGGTTTGACTTCGTTTAGACAAGACTTTGAGAGTTGAAAAACTTTTTTCCTTTCCATTTAATCTTCCCTATCTTAAAAAGCAGACAGGCTTTTGCAAAAGAGGTAAAAGAAAGTTAAGGGAAAGGCACAACTATCTGTAAAAGCAAACGACTGCCTTCTAAGGGTGTACTGTGTGTGCATCCTTTAGTGACTGTAGAAAACACACTTGGCGGTTTGAGCTGTTTTCTTATTCATTTACAAGAATACAAGCAAAGAGTCTGAATCAGTGGGCTGAGGAAGAAAGAAAAATATAAATAGCTTAGCTAGTTTGTGCAGAAATACAGTTGAGGATATAGACTGGATTATATATACATACATAGATGAAATATAGAAGGATCCTTCTATAGGGAATCCGTTTGATAGTATTAGTGAGGGGATGAAGAAAATTTTATAGTTTAGGTTGACGAAGAACCAGCTCCGAGATCCCTCTCCTTTACAACTTAAGTTCTCACTAGATTTAGATATTCAGCGAGATACATAATATTAGATGCAGAGCGTTTTATCTAATTTAGCTAAAGATGCGGATGAAAGTCTTTCGGTTCGTTCCCTTCTTGGTCTCTTTGTGGTTTTCAGCTCTGAGCATCTCATGGAGCTATGAGAGACTAAGACTTCCCTACAGTTTCCCAGCATTATTGTAATAATGTGTCTTATTGCTCCTTTTTTCCTTTAGAGTACATATAGATACTTATTTAGTATAGTCCACAAGAAAGAAGGGTGTCCATTCTGCTCACTCAGTTTTTCTCGCAAATTATTCGTGCAAATCCTTTTTGCACGTTTTTGCACTGCAAAATAAAGAATATGAGATAAATCAAAAGTTCTCAAAGCGGATAGCCCAGAAAACAACTCGTCTTGTCAGACACTATAATACACAGCCTCCTGATATCATAGTCTCGAATCCAATGAGGAGGTTTGTACAGTCATGATCATCATTGTTGTAATATTGGAAAACAACACATCATGGTATAACTCACATCCTGAGCTGCCACTGGTCTAATCTAATGTAATTGCAGAATACCAATATTACACACATACTACTTAAGTAGTTAACTATATAGAAAGTCAAGTCAAGTGGAGATATACCGATCATAGTTATGGACAGAGCTACAATCTCGCTCCTACTTCTCCTCCTCTAACTATACAGCAATCTCAAAGTTTGATATCTCATGAAAAGGTAATGCACTGTCTGCTGTCTAGTCTTTAACTTCACATCTCTTCTCTGAGCCTGGCTGGAGGATGTAGCAAATTCAGTGGAGTCAAGCCTCTCTCTCTCTCTGCTGCACACTATAATTCACAAGGTGAAGGTTAAACAATATTAAAACTTCTTGTTCGTGATTTTGCCAAGTTGTGGACGTCAAGTTCGACGATTTTTTTATCTGATGTGAATATTGGATTGGGCCGACGGAGAGGATGAGTCAAGTCTCGATCTGAATTTTCGTGGTTTCTGTAACTTATGTTGCTTGTGCGGTTTTACAACCGCATTTAACTAGCCTCTTTATCTTCTCACATGATTCTAACGTCTTTTTGATGAGAATTATGAAGATTCTACCTTCCGTTCAATAGTGATATGATAACTCAGTCGAGCTCCTAGGCAGCGTATGGATGTCTAACAACCTTTTATACTATTCATATCTTCATAGAAAGCATCATTTCAGGTAGGCACCTATCAAAAACGCCATTTTTTTCCTCTACACATAAAATCCATCTCTAATGGAGTAAGTAGTCTTGACTCTATTGACCTTTACTGCCCACTTGTTAACAAATCCTACAGAATTTCTTACAAAAGTTTCTTTCAACAATTTTTGTTTGCAATATGCAGTTTTGATGCTAAACGGTACGTATTAATTTATTTCTATATATTTAGCGTAGTATATTACACATAGATAAGCAAAAGCAATTTCCCTCCGTGTTTTATTGTTTTATTTTTAGAATTCAGCGAAAAAAAAAGTAGCAATGATTTCCAGGTAAAAATGATTTCTACTGGCTTTAGCAATGAACTAAGGATTTTGATTGCTAGCAAATAGCAATACCGTTTTTAGAATGAGTGACTACAGTCGGGTTGAATGGCACTAACTGACAAGTAAAATGTTTTTTATGTATAGATATATCTCTTTTACAATATCGGTGAGTGCATAGGGCTTCTTATTATAGAGATAAAATAATCCTTGGAGGGATCGTAAATATTAGCTAAAGGTAAAACTGAAAAGATAATGTGGAAGCAAAGGCTTGGTATATCTGTCTGCAGAGTGTATCTAATCTGAATGAGTTATTATTAGTGAGCCGTGTCTGCAGTCAGAGTCTGAATGGGTAGGATATGATATTGATATTAGATCAATAGATATTCAAGTATCTGCGTAAGGGCTAAAGTTTTTGAATAGGAACTTTTCATTGAATGGAGACTGTGTGCATCGTAGAAGCAAGGCGTTTGGAGTTATAAGGAAAAGGTATGCAAGGAAAAGCACAAATATGCTCTTGTCAATAAAGCGGAAATTATGGATGAATTGTGGTTCATAAAGTATGCATCTGTTACAGCTCATTAGCATAGTTTTAGTGCTTACAGTCACAATCAGTAGCCCTGAGAGTAAATGTGAACTCAGAAGAAAGCTTCCTACACAGCAGCCGCTAGAAGCCAACTCAAGTTATGTTCCCAGTAGTTTCCATCCTTTTCCTTTGGTCGTTGGCTCCGTGTGGTTTCCTATATAAAATATTCGACTTCACTAAATCTCAAACGGTAGTGCTCGCATCATCATCCGTACAATAAGAACAAGCTATGCAATTGACTAACAATAAGCTACACAGTGTACAATACACCGACTAATAATCAGTAGACATGTTCAGATAGCCTGTAGACTAGTTCAGCTCCCAACAGTCAATTTTCAAGCCTATCACAGTAAATTAAACCATATTGCACATAGCTTCGTGCTCAATAAAGATACATTTTGTGTGGCGAGCTCAGAATTTACACTCTTATTAGCGTAGTGTAGAAGTTAATCATAATAATAAGTTGAATCTTCAAGAAAGAAGCTTCGACTTTCAAGCTTCTGACTTTTTTTCTTCCAAATCACAACTCCTGCAATGTGCCTTATTGGAAAGAATGCTACCAAATGCTTCTGGACAAACGTAATTATTCACATAGCTGGCAGACCAGGTTCTGGGTTATTATTTTACGCCTTTTTTCTATGTACGCCTTCAAAACTGGAATTTTGTACCTTTTAGAAACTTCATGATTTTCACTGCTACACATAGCAAGTCGTATTGATTAAATACCTTATAATCGAAGCAACTCTTTCTTAACTATGAAGTTAGCCGATTTCTGATTATAGTATGTCTAATAGCCAAAATGCATCAGAAGGAATGGTACTGCCATGCATGCTTGAATTTTTCATGCTAATTACACCTATTTTAAAGACGTTGGCAACTACTTTCAATCCTCTGTCATAATCGACACGAACATTTGTCTTGAATTGATAGTTTAAACCGGTATGTATTGATTGCTAGATAATAAGTGCTCTAAGCACTCAAAGATATACGATTGTTTGTAATATTTAAATATGTACTACTTACTTTGGTCCATAACGCACCGTTTACCTTCATATTTATTGCCACTGTAACAGAAGCTCAATGAACCCGAGGAATATCCTCCGTTTGTTCAACAAAATCAATTGATTATGACTAGGTACTGATTATCAGACAGCTACGTATTAAAATTCCCTTTATTTTTTGAGATCTTACTAAGCGATGATAAGCTTTGATTACAGATTGCTATTGGATTTCTCACGTGTGAGACGTGTGATAGAGATACATATTTTTATTAGGGGAAAATTGCATCTAAATCTGTATCACAACACTTTTGTGTGAAATCTTATTTTGGTAATCGAATAAATAGATGATGGTATTTTCTGGTCTACTTCCTCCATATTTCTGCTGGTTCTCTTATTAGGTCTTTGTAGACACATTCTAAATGAAAATTGTTAGTCTGCGGTAGATAATTCTGATTATACATGTAATCATTGTATCATATCAAATCATTTATGATTAGGATGTTGAATGGAAGGGGGAGGTAGGTATTCTGATGCTAATAATAATAATAGCTTGCTCAGAATGCTCTTTGATGGTGACAGAGTTTGTGACTAGGTTTGCATTATGTCTTTTGACGTTATCCACATGTTTCCCTGTTTGCAGCAGAAGACAAACAGAGAAAAGCTGTACAAGACTATACAAGTCCTACCTACACAAAAAGGCATATTAAGCCAGCAGTGACTCTGTTAAGCTTAAAGAGAATAGAGGGAAAGCAAATATAGTAAGTAGAATGCTGAGAGTAGTAAATGATTGAGGGAGAGAGATAGGCTGAGAGAGAGATAGTTTTGGTCGGTTTTGCTGGTTAGTCCAGCAAATATTAGGCTATCGAATGGAAAGAGTCGACTGCACTGGCTGAACGTATACCTAAGGTTTATGTTTAAGTATGGCACGGTTTACTATTGCTTATCTTGGTTCATGGAAGAGGATTAAGTAAACAGCGAGACAATGATGGATGGCCGGGTAAAACAAGGTGATAAATCGCTATTCAATAAACTAGCACTGATAGCATTTCATTTTCACAGCCTGTTGTTGACTTTTCTTCACCCTTCTTTACTTTAGCCATTCTTGTTTAGTCTTCTTCTAGCACTATGCACGCTAGTAGTCTGTTAGTCGGACGGAGGTAAGTTAAATCTAGTCTCCTGCCTGGTTTCATTTAATGTACATTCTTGTCCTAACTCACATTGCATAGACAAAGTACCTTAACTTTGCTTTCGTAAATTTAGTGGGGAATCAGACACACACACATCACCTTAGCAAACTTACCTGTTCTCTTGTGATCTCACATTTTCTTTTGGTAATACTGTAGTGGTCCTCTTCCTAAACTTTCAGTCTTCTTTTCTCATTTTATTTTCCTGGGTTTACTACATGCTCTCACTCAGCTTCGATAATTTACTTTCGTTGGTTTTTGGTTTCGGGCTAAAAGCATGCTGTGCTCAACCGGGCTTGGCTCACTGAGAGTAAGCGTCTCTTCTCTTGACTTCCCTTCGTCTTCTTCTTCTTCTTCTCATATATCCTGACATTCTCAATTTACATTGTATAAATACATACAAACATGTTAAATTACGTAATAGTAATAAAGGGCACAACAGGTATAAGTATTGAACCAAGGCTAATGTGAATCCAGAAGTATAAAACAAGAAGGTGCATTATTTTTCTCGTTTCTCTCTTGAAATGGGATGTGCAGAAATGCGGACGAGCATAAGGACAAAGTCAGACTAGTATAGTCAGTGGAATGAAATGAATGTCGGATGAACTCAACCCTCAACTGATCTCTTCGCTGGACTCTTGTACTATGCAATGCAAGTTGTATGAATGTGGATTTCCATTCTATTCCCTTTTGATTACATTCAAGCGAGTCGTGCAACACTCACAGAACGGGAAGAATCTTCATACTACTGTTGTTGTTGCTATCTCTTCAAAATTATGTATTAGCGATAAATACGGTCCTAGTACCTAACTATTTATTTATTACTATCAATTTTACTATGAGTTGTCAGAACGCACAATCCCTTCCTTAAAAGTAATGTACCTCATAGGTATCCTTTCAATGCATCGGTAATTATGTGCTGATCGTTGATCTATATAACTCTGTCTACCCAATTATTAGCTATTCACTTCATGCACGCCTATATCAAATCAACCTGTCCATCCATTTAGGAATCTAGTCTACCCACACTAAGCTACAATTAGTACATATTTATGGTTAACATTCAAGAATTAGCACGGGGCAATTTTCTTTCTAATACAATCATGCAGTAACTTTGCAAAATGTCGATGAAAAATTACAGTTTCTAGTAATAATACAGATATTCCTCGTGTACCTTTATGTTTTTAGGTACTTGCTTCGACGTTCGGTCAAATTGCTCAGTAATGGAAAGATGAAATGGTTTCTTCAGCCGAATTAAGTTTTCGCATTGATGGAATTTACTCGTTACGTTAGGTTAAAATTCCTACAGCCTGCTTATCTAAATCTAAAATAAATGAACAAAATACATAGTAAAATGTTTCGAAAATACTTTGCACAAAATACAAAAAATGGTTAAAATACAAACTTTTTTCTGCATTTTCAAAACACAAAGTGTATTTAAAATAAAGTATTTAATATACATGTAATTTCAAATTACATATATTTTGTCCATCCATTGAATCTACCATGTCCTCCAATAATCACTTTTGCAGTAACGTCTAAACTGAAAAATACTATTTGATACAGGACAATAAAAACTACTTTCATCAACCTAAAATTTCAAATGTTCATTTTCAGTTCCTTCATCATATTTTTCACGCAGTCTTTTAAAATATTAAAATCTGCAGGCAATCAATTTAGGGATGCTGTTGCTGACTTATTATGACACTACACTTGTAGGTATAACTTTATGCAACCTTTTTTTTACTACCTAACAACCAACAATAAACAGTAAGCTAAACAGCTTATTTGAAATCTCAGTGCAATATTTCTGTATTCATGTGGTTGTACTTTGTATTATACCCATGTCACCGCACATATATTGGGCTGGATTCCGGAAATTCAGTTTACTTTTAATTTTGACAATGTTTTCTGTGAATTTAAAATCATTTATAAGGTCTTTGTAGCCAGGATTATGAAGAAGGTTGCATATTTTGATCTGCCGCAATCCTTTGCTATCGGCTGAACTCTGTAATGAATGAATAGATTCTGATGAAAAAAGAAGGTACCTACATGTTAAGCACTTTTGTTTGAATTCCTTTGTAGTTTGAAAAGTAATTAGGAAAACTACATTATTTCTGCATAGCACTTTATATAAATGTGTTCAGGTCAGTGATACTGGGAATTAGAATCACGGCTTTGTAATTCGGTTTTCTGTTCGAGGGCATATGGTTGCAAAAAGGTTGAAAAACTGTTGGCATCTGTTTCGAAATGTGCGAGTTGCTTTTGGGTGTTTAACTTTAATCTTGAGCGTGGCAGCCATATTGACTGTAGGTAGACGGCAGAAGATAGCAATTACATTGCTTGTTGGTGGTTCATTTATTTGTTAGCACAAATATGTGTGATATGTATCAAAGAGTGTATTTCACGTCTCCTTATTAGGTTGTTAATAATGTGGGAGTAGTAAATGACTGATTAATTAATGCTGGAGAGTTGGATTTGACATGGCGAGCTACAGCCTCAAGAATGTATTAACACCTGCTTTCTTGTATGCATGCCGATGAATTATGGCTAAATGGCAGGTGTACTTTCACCATATGGCACCACTAAAGAAAAACCAGTATTGTTCACACAATGCATACATGTCTTGCATAAAAATGAGAAAAATTGAGAAAACTCCTTTAGGAACATGGTGCTGCAAAGAAAATGGGATTAAGGGTTACATGCGGTTGAATATGCATACAATTATTATGCATGCTATAAAATATATTCGAGATGGACGAACAAAATGCATTTTCTTTATTGCTTATTGGATTTCTTAAGATAGATCAGTTACCTGAGCACGAAGTTACTTTTGAAAAGAGCGTCTATATAAAGTAGAGACTCTGACGTTTGAAGCTTTCTGATCTACCTTATAATCTACTCTGACCATGTATTCTTCATTAGCATTAAATTCAACGAGAGCTGTCTGTATAGTAATGAAAACTAGATCAATGCAATAGTTAGAGCCAAGAGCATGTACACTGTTCTGGTTTGTGTACACTCCTTCCGCTCTCCGACTTTATTGGATTTAAGTTCTACAGCTTTCTGCTTTACATGTGGATTGTCTAGTTAGTTAACTTGTATCTATTTTATCAGTAATATTATTAAGTACTCAAGCACGTCTATACAAAGTAGCACTTAAGACATACTAAACATTGTTCTGCATCTCTGGCGTTTTATGTAAGGCTCTATAGCAAAGCTATTTACTTATCGTGTATATCATCAAAAGGTATCTTTAGTACTATGGTGTAGCATATAATAATCAAGCCATGGAATTCTCTTTCATTTTAGCAACTTAAAACAGTTGCTAATTCAAGTTTTGCAAAGAGAAGGAGTAAAGACAGGACAGACAGTCTATCAACACAGAAGGAACATGTAGAAACGGTTAATAACGTGCCTATACATTTACTTAAGATAAGCCTATATTATTTTGAATTAAATAGAGATTAGCTGATTCTCTGACTGGATGATTATAAAGCAATTTCCCATGCTTGCTAAGTAGCAATAATAATATTTCTTGCGCCACAATTTCAACTTATTGTTAGCTAAACATCCTTCATTGCATGATGATAGGTGTGCATGAAGTAGCGAGGATAAATATTACATTATCTACGAACAATACATATTAAAAGCGCCTTATTATTCCTTTGCAATTGAACAGAAGAAAAGGTTCGTCATGAAAATCCAAATCCAACAAATACGTAAGTAGCGATCTATAATAGTAATAGCAGTAGGTAACAAGTCTCTTCAATCTCATCTCGAGCAGAGTTTGAAACGAACCTGTATTAAAGATTCATCTTTTTGGCAGTAGGTAGTGAAGAGATTGAAGAAAAGCCCTATAGTTAGCCTAGGAGAGAGGAGTAGCTCTGCAGTAACTGCAGTCATGTAGAGTGTTTCATTGTAGCCATTGTATAACTCTTGTCTTCACTACATAACATTACGTTGTAATATTACTCAAAGACACATCTCTGTAGTTTTGGTGAAGTGTGAGTCGTAAGCACTCAAGTCAATCTTGTCTTGCTCTTGTCTTAGTTCAGTTGAAAGTTGAATGAAGCTGAAATTGATATCGTGGAAGAGCTTAGCTCTCTGTATACAATTTCTGCTTGAATTATATTCATTCCCTCGGTGAAATCATGTCTTGAATTTATTAGTCACCCCAGTCATCCATATAAATAAGCATTTGGATTTCAGAGAGGAAGATGAGATGGGATTTCAGCTTTTCTAACCCTTACACACTAAACTTCTGACTAGTTTGCCTTAAACGCACAATACTTAAATACTACTCCCATCTGTCTCTCACTCATCTTCTTCTCATATAACTATATTAAAGATGAGCAGGGATACTAATTACGCTCCTACATATACATACACCAATAACTAAATCCTAAAAACCTCTTCAGTTTCGAATATAGAACACGAGATCCTACCTTCACCTTGGAACTTGGATGGAACTCTTTCCCTCCTTCTAGTAGCTTACTCCTTGTTACAGACTATCATCTATCTCTCTATATATATATATATATACTTTATATAAATAGTCACAATTACATTTTATATACAGTATACAGATACCGTTTTCACAATCCTTCCCTCCACCAATTTAATATGTACAATGTAACGTATGTAACTTAATGTTCGATTGCGTTTGCCCGTAGTAAATACTAATACTTAGTAGTAGTAGTAAATAGTAACCAACCCGTCGACTTGTTCTGAAGATGTAGAGTGGTTTTCTGAAGTCCAACAGTCGCAGCCAAATTATAAGAGTCTCAAATATATTTTAGACTCGCCCGTATGTAAAATACGTAGCTAGTTTATGTTAGAATTCTATGTACTAAGTTTTCATTTGCATATGCCTAGAAACTTACATAACCTCAGAGGTAGAGAGTATAAGATAGAAGATACACCAAAGGCGCATTTCTGAAACCAAGTATAATTCACGTATATTAGAAGTTGTATGTAGCCTGAACATTAACAAGGACGACAAAAAAGTCACCGGCAACCGGTAAGCAACTTGGTTTTACTTTAGCTCCTCTCCTCAAACGTATTGTTAGATGTATGTCTTGGAAAAGGCGAGGAGATCTTAGTATATTCAAAATTCATTCCGTGTTTTACAAGTTATGTATACATAAGTAAGAAAGTACATAGCCAGTAAAGTAAGGTTTTCTTGTGATATTTCCCCCGAAAATCCTAGTTGCTAGACATTAGGTAAAGATGATGTCTATGGACTATCAATTTTCTCAGTATAACAATCCAACGCAACAATAGAGAACTTTTTATACGAGTATATTGTATAAATAGTGTAGGTAGTCGTATAAGCTCTACAATGGAAATCTTATATTTTGAAGATGTTTTTCCACAAACATACGCATTGTAAATGGTACATACTAATAGTGTCTGTATATAAAAGGAGAGAATACAGAAATAAAAGCTAGGGTGTAGTATTAGATATGAGAGAAAGAAACATGAAATCAGGCAAGTTAAGCATGAGCCGGCTTATTTGGCTCTTCTTGTCGTGTATTCCATTCTGTAGCTGGGAAAGCTGAAGTGGACTGAAAGAGAGAAGAATGTAGACACAGAGCATGGTTTACTATATAGTTAGTCAAATCTTATCTCCAGGCTTGACTCTCGATGTTCTTAAGCACCCATGCTCTCAACTCTCCATGGCATAATAATAATGTGTCCAGCGAGCAAGACAATATTATAGGAAAACATCGCGCATCGTTAGCCTCGCTTCGTATCATGAAACTGAACTGGCTGGACTCACTATATTTACTACAATATGCACTTCATGCAGCATTTTAGCGTATTAGCTTCGTTTTGGTTGGTTGGTAGGTTAAGTACCTAATCGTAAGTAATGTATAAGTTCCTATGTATCACTATCACGGTATTCCTCCATGGCTAGATCTCTATGTATGTAAGTAGGAAAGGATTCCAGCTGAAGGCAAGTTGCTGGAAGAGTTGTTGCCGAGAATTGAGAATCCCTGTGAAGAACAGGCTATTTAGCTCGCTGCGAGTTCACTCGTCCAACTCGAAATCTTTGGTTAAAATTACAATAAATAACAGATGCTATGTACTTATACAAGCTTTATTTATGATTGTGTATCATCCTGCTCTTCATAAAATATGTCATCGCTCATATTTAGCCTTTGGGAGTGGCGATAGTTCCTTTACAACCTACTACCTGCTACTACAATACAAATGCAATGAACAACTTTACTCTGCATGAAATCTACATTACATTATTTTGTCAGGAGCTATAATGGACTAATATTTCTAATACCTACTATATAGATGTAGTTATAAGTAACTACGAATGTATTTCATTGCCTTCTTTCTATCTTCTACACAATTTCCTAACAGAAAATCCTCTTTACTATTCAATTCACATTTCTATTGTAGATTCCCCTAACACTTTAACAGTAGGTAAAACAACTAAAACCCAGCTATACACTATTATTTTGAAATAGTAAGAGCATACAGAGCCTATCAGCATGCTTTCATTTTCATCACAATCTACAATAAATGTTATATTGCACTCAGCATTGTACTTTTACTAGCTACGTACAATATTGTTGCTAACAATCCTAAGGATTATCTATCGCAAGTCAAAGGAAAGGCAATTATATTATAGGTATGCTGAAGAAAAGAAGATAATAGGGAGAGTGAGAGAAGATCAAGTGAAGCTAACATAAATTCTAAACTCATAATGCACAACCAACAATAATATGTGTTCCGTACTATTATAATTATAATAACAATGAGCAACGACAATGGTTAGTGTACCATTTGTCTTTGTAATAATTGTTCAACTTGTTTTGGCCATTGTACAAGGAGATTAATGTGGAAGTCTCACATAATCTATGACTTCCAAGTTTTTCTTTATTGACTTTGCTAATGGAAACATACTGTCTACAGACACATTCATTTAGTTAGCTCCTCAAACTCTATAGGTATTAACATCCACATCCACCAACAGAAAATCCACAACCACACAGTTGCATAATGGGTAACGAGCATTTTCTTCTTTCTACAGCCTGAATGTGAATCTGTGTAATTTGAATTCGAGTAACAGCATGCATGAAAGTTACACATTACACAAGGATAGTAATATGAAATTGCATCGTTAAGAAAAGGATATGTGTAAGGAGCGTTTACCTTATAAAGCAACTTTTATCTTTCTGCTCATTGTTAGATGGAATTGCATTCTTTTGCTCTGTAGGAAAGTGAATACTGATACTGAATTCAAGTAAACACATCTATGCTAATAGTATTAACCATAAGCCAGATATCATAAAAGTAAAATATTTTTTATTGCTATTGTGGCTGATGAGATGGGAAGATGAGAATGAAAAGTTTCGAGCATGCACCAGTATTGCAAGGCCCTGAACTGGTATTACATTATTGCTAATAGGTTGATGGGATGTGAACATTTTTATGAAATCTATGGCTCTGGGTATCGTTTTGTTGGAAGAATTTCTCTGATACCATGTAATGCTTCTAATGTAAGGGATGATCCTATTATTTTATTGATTATATTGTTTATTGCATTACATAGTGACTAGTGTTTCTTGTAGATGTATGAGAAGGAGAGGTTCATTTAGCTCATGTAATAATATCAGTATTCCATGAGGCTGATACATATATTTCGAATTCGTCAGTCTACTTCAGTCTTGTAGTTGTGATGTTTTAGTAGTCTTCATTCTCTGTCTGTCTGTATATAGTTGTAAGTTAAGAAGAGCTGATTAAAATTCTACCTGCCGAGAATTGTTTGTTTATGGTAGATGTTAAAAGGAAAGTAACTCGAGTACAGTTTAGTTAATGGGCTATCATTGCAATGATTTTCTTTTAAACTCCACGGAATCTGCAACCATTGCTATCATTAACATAAATTTATTTTAATTCAGCGCTTATTAATTCCGACTAGTCTTACTATAATCATGGGATAGGCCAAGATAAACTAACTGTTTGTAACTATATGACGATGAGGATTATGTTATGTGTAACACGCCAATGCAGAATTAGTGGGAAAGTTCTGTTCTCTAGACGATAGAGACTAACTAGTAGAGTTAGCAAATAAAATAAACATGAATATTGACTTTGGAAAAATAAAAAGTCGTTCTAAAAAGTGGTCACACACACACACACACACTACAGCATATATCGTCGAACAGCATGCTGTTCGTCTTCTTTAGACTATCTGTAGTAACAATACAAATCCTCCTAAACATACATTAAGTGGAGAAATCAAACAAGACCTCAGGGCGTAGAATAAGAGCTCAAAACCTACTTAGCATCAATCATTTACATTATCGATTTGTAAAAATTCTTCTATTAAGTTTATCCATGTCTTTAGTAAGAAGATGTATACAGGCCATCTATATACACACTGTAAATCTATGATGATTTTTAGATGCATGCGTTGCATTGTAATAAAAAAAATTCATTTTGTTGGTTATTGATTAGCAATATGCACTGGTGTGCCTCGCTCGCTTGTGCTAAGACCTTTTTCTATGCAAGTAGATATAGAGAACACGTCGTTACTACATACTGGGACAATGTATGTACTGCAATTGCTGTTAGAAAAATTGATTCCTTCTCCTTCTTCTCTTCTATCTCTGCTTTCAAATCTTGAATGGTAAGGTAAGAACTTGATATTTGCCATATTCAATTTGAGCAATGAACAAAGTGGGACATTGTGACCAGAATACCAAATGAATGAAATGCGCGCAAAGCGTCATGATTATATTCGTTTCTTCGATTAAACTTTCTGTTTGTTCATGTGAAGTGATTTGAATTGACTTGGCGTGATGATTTCAATGAATGGAAGAAGACTTGTGCTTTTTTGTGCTCTATGCAGACACTTTGAATTTGCTAGCTTGCTTGACAGATATCAGACAGAAGTCATCAAAAACTAAAGAGAATGCTACCAGACAGAACATGACATGACCACATTCGAGCATTTTATTTTCTGCATAATTACCATAATATTCTATTGTGGGCTTCCATTTTCCATATTCGATATTTTTGGGTTTGGTGAAATTCATAATCATATTATGTGTAATTACTGCATCATGTGCAAACAAATGAAAATTAAATTTTTTTCTAACACCTTGGTGTACAGGTCTATTTAGCCAATTGTATTTCGGACTTTTATGTCTAGTCTCCCGCATTATGAAGTATGAAACAGGTGACGTTCAACTAGGATTAATAGTTAGTTAAATTTTTGGGCTGTCACGCTCAATGAGGCACTGAAAAGATATTTCAGTGAAAAATGCAGCTTTAATAGAAGATAAGATCATTTTATTAAGAGGAAGGTTGGCGCATTTGAAAATGATGAAAAAGTGTATTTCCCAATAAGTGTGTTTCAGTACAAGTTGTTCGGGGAGTGATGCTGAATCGATTTGACTGGCGACTGGTAATTGAATTTATGCCTGCATAAACGTCCCCGTAAACTTTGAACTTTCTTTTTTTTCCTTCCTTCTTTCTCTCGGTAATCAGAGAAGCGGAGAGGCTGCTCTGAAGACGCGTTCTTACTTATCCTTTGCACCAACTTAGTAAAAAGTAAGTGTATAGTACCTACTACAACTACTTAGTGTTAGGTATGTAAGTACGTATGCATGTACAATCATTATCGTTTCATTGGATTGCTTTAGATTGCCTCTTGCTTTAACTTTGCACTGCTTTCCGTTTACAGATTGTAGTTAGGATATTTTTTGGAGGATATTGGATAGATAAGTAGAGGGCCAAGGAAAAGGAGTCACTCAGTACTTAGGTATAGCTCTATGTATAGTTAATACTGCGTAAGTACTACTGCACCACTCACTACTGGCTGTCCTATCTATCGCATCCATAACATAAGTAAGTAGTGGAGAAATGTAGTTTAATGCAATGTAATGTAACGTAACATAACCATCTCATGGCTTTTTCTACTTATCTATCGTCTAACACTCCTTTTAAGTATGCACATTTTCTGTACGGGAAACTACTGGTGTATAGTTAGGAAGTCTGTCTGCAGCCTCCTCAGCACCAGCTAACTATAGTCAAGTCGAGATAGAAATGAAGACGTTAAAGTCTCAGCTCAGAGAAATATTTTAAGCAAGTGCGGACAGTTGGAGACAAGACAAAGAATAGGAGGATGTCATTATTGTCATCATAAACTAACTACAACTACAGCCTCCACCAACAACACTTTCATTCCTAGTCGCATCCCACTTTCGGATAAGACTTAAGAGTCTCCCAGCTAAATGATATCTCCAGCTATCTTCATGCAAAAGTAAATATCTATTACACATACGAACAAATATATGCCTACCAATCTCAAATCACGAAATAAAAACTTTAACCCTTTTCCTAATGCTACATATTTACTCGGCTACACTCAATTCCGTAGTCCACATTCAATAGGCACAGTTACTATCTGCAGCATTACGCTAAAACTTTGAAAGCATATAGACATATCCCACTAGTGAACGTATACATTGCGGGATACATGCATAGCTACTTATTGTAAGTGTACCTATTAATGTTTTGCGAATGTCTATATACTAAATACCTATTTTCAATCTGTTCTGTCAATTATCCAATTTTATAATTGAAAATACAAATAAGACAGTGCTCTACAGGTTTACTAACTTGAATGATAAAGGCAGTTGATTATATACAAGGAGGATTTCACAAAAGGGATTGCGTAAAATAATTGTATTGTCTAGCTTGATTAATAAGATCAATGTTACATAACACCAAAAAAGGCACAGAAAATCCTGAAATCATTATGTACAAATGTGGTCAGAACTTTCATAGAGTTGTGAGAATTGGCGAGAGAGAGAGAGAGAGACTTATCGTATGAAGATGGGATTGTTGCAGTGGAAATACTTTTATGCATCAAAGATGATTGTGAGCACAATCTGGATTGTCTCAACTCTATCACTGTGTGATATCATTGAAATGGATGCTGCTCTGGATTCAATTCCTTCAGCTTGTTATAAAGTGATTAGGTTGCATGCACTGGTCATTCTGCTTGCCTTACAGGCTCACTGCTAACTATGAGAAAGGTTGACGATAGTGAACCGCGAGACATTAGTAGATAAGTAGAATAAGAATTAGACTCGTGCTTCTTGAGCTTGTTGAAAGTTGTCTTCGTGGCAAGTGACGCTATACCTTATAAATTAATCCTAATTGGAATCAGTACTTGAGATGAGGCAAACTTTGAGCAAAGCAAAGCAAACAACAAAAAACCAGATCATCCATCCATCTGCTCATTTATTCTAAAGTTGCACTACTGCATATCTACACACGCAGATACCAATATAACTACTATAGAATGAAGTATAATAGTAAGTAAGAAGATTCTTGTATGGATGCTGTATGACCTGCCTATATGTAATCTAATTACTTCAGTAAGTATATCATGAGGCTTCACTAGGAGTGAAATGGTAAGTGACTACCTGCAAAACGATTGCTATTTCAGAAAGGTCATTCCAGTTGGCTCTTGTTGATACAGTTTATTTAACTTGATTTTATCCTCACCGGCTTCATTCCTCATTCTCATCCATCATAATAAATAACGTAAAGTGCTTAGCCGGTAATTAAAATGTAACCTGAGTACATTGTACTCATGCATTTGAAACATTTTTTGAAATGAACTATAATTACATTTCAGCTAATTGTATATGAGATAGTAATGAAGGTTTGCTTAATGTATAGTTGTTAAGCATCGCATATTTAGTTTTTGAAAATAATTATTTCAATTTGTAGTGCCCTGTAAATTGTAAATTCCATTACACGACACTTGAGCAAATGAATGGATTCGACTGTGCAGCTGTGTATTCTAAAGTGCAGGGCCTATATATGGGCATTAATCATATCACAATGATTATGTATGCTATTATTTAAGAATAATTAGTAACTGGGTGATTAGCTATCTGTTCTTTGCAGCAAGGAAACCTGTAATGATCATGAGCTTTATGGAGAGCGTTTGTACAATACCCCATGAAAGTGGCAGCATTATTAACTGAGATTATATATATAGTTTTGTTGGATTTTGGCATACAAATAACAAATATTTTAGTAATTATCGTAGGATCTTTATAAACACCAGTTATGACGCTCATGAAAAGTCATAAACTACATTTTTTCGAAGTTTGTAATTGAAGCACACCTTTGAATGTAGGATACATAATGTTGCCTGGTTGTTCTGCCTCTACCCTTTCATTTTAAAGACATTAGTGCTCATATCCTCAGTTTTACAATGCTGTAATGGTGTTCAGACGCTTGTATTATGTGCTACGTTGCATGTAACTGAAGAGAAATTATTTTATTGCTAGATACATATGGGTTGATTCCATTATATCTGTTAAACACGAAACATAATACATTATTTTATGTGTGCAATGTGCATCAGGTACATTTATGAAGTTGATCTGCTCCGTACTGCTTCGCCTGGAGTAAAAGGGATCAAAAGTGATCAAAAACGCCTTGCTAGACTAGACCTAAAAGAAGTTTTCCTAGAAATTCAGTAGGTATAGTTAGTCTCGGAGA
Source organism: Tomocerus minor (assembly GCA_009936455.2). Classification (NCBI taxonomy): domain Eukaryota; kingdom Metazoa; phylum Arthropoda; class Collembola; order Entomobryomorpha; family Tomoceridae; genus Tomocerus; species Tomocerus minor. Next base: position 42,408 of record JAAAYG020030494.1, read on the forward strand.
GAAGAGTAAAGATACACCACGCAAGGTAATAACATTAGAAAAAAGATTGGCGTTGGCACACGATATGATGATACATTGACTTCATTTTATAGAAGAAAGGCACTGTTGCGTTATTCAGGTACAATACCACAACATAAACCAATTTAACGTGCAACAGAGCGATACATTGATAAGTAAATGAAACAAGCTTGAGAATATCGAGAGCAACAATATCATTTTCGATCTTAGCATCCAGATTGTTTTATCTACCAACATGTTGTAAAAGTGAGGAATGATGTGCGTCCATTTAACAAAATTGGTTGTAATGACCATAAAAGCATAAAATTTACGGTATGGGCAATGCAATTAAAATGGTATTTTTTGAAAACTTGCTTTTTCGGCGAGGAAATTGTATTTGGACTGATTTTAATTTGGATATATATTAACTGTTTCAAGATAGGCCATTGCTAGTTATGATGTTTTTATCCTTTACATGGTTGAAGGCAACGGAGATATAGCTTTAGACAAGGCAGGCAGGTGGATGGAACATGGTGAAACATAGAAAAAGGCTGGATGTTGAAAGAAAGAAACTAGCCAAACCAGGACGCCCCGTTTTACTGATAAAGTCAAGTCAAGGCACACATAAGTTAAGTGGGAAGTGGGCAGATAGAAAAAGAGATGAGAAAAGAGTCAAGAAACAACAGATGAGGTTGAGAATGAACTGAGACGAGAAACTCGATAGATTATATTCAAATAATGCCTACAGAATACAGAAATTCTACGGACAGACAACATATCATTAGGACCTCTACTCCTCTTACAACCCATTCTTTTCCAAGATGCTTATAGTAAAAGCGTCTCTGAACTGAACTTACTCTTTTTCAGTGATGGCCAGTTTGGTTGGTATGCCTCGCCATGCAGGCATCTCTCTACATCTACAAGATAAATGCTATTTGACTGTTAGGATTTTCTTTAGGCCTATATATCCACATCATATACACATTACTACAATACATTCATGCACCTTCTTGTGAATGTACATATCTATACGCATATTTTGACTAGGTACTGATAAACTACTCACTCTAGTACATTTGTATCTGCCAGTACACTACTTATATGATTTTTTCTATGTATTCGAACTACACTCTCAATATAAATATATCCATTTATATGCATCCTTACTGCTGAAGTACTAAATACACCGTGAGCATTATGCTCATTATATTATGTGTAATAATAATGTGTTGTATCAGTTTTAGTTATGAACAGAGAATATTCAACTTGTACCATTCACCATGTTGTTTTGTACTGTACTGTATTATAGAATTTTTAATACTATCCACAGATTTTTGTTAGTTGCAATGCAATGTAGATGCATCAGATATTCTCATGAATATAGCACATAGGGTATATAAGTGCTATATCCATCGAGGACGTGTAGTACATTTAACATTACATGTTGTAGTAAGAAAGTTAAAAAAAATCTGACGAAGTTGCTACAGTACAGGCTTCATTATTATCATACTGACTTTTCTTCTGCGTGTACCACCGTACAATACCTTTTTACTTGACTAAATGCCACGCATGCATGCAAGGGTAAGGAACAAAACTTCATTTATTCAATAGTCCCACCTTAGCCACCTAGACCAGGTTGAATAGCTACAAGATAAAAACTTAAACCTACCTACTACCTAAGTATCTAGCGAAGGGTCTTTCTTAGCTGATGCTGCTGCTGGAGTATTTAATTCGGTACGATACCATCCTTTAGTAAACCATATCGTGCTTAGACTAGACACAGAAAGTTCCTGGCTACCTTGTAACTATCTAACTTGTCTTCAGTTTTTTTCTTCAATTTATTTCACAGCTCGAGATCGGCTTGGCTTGGGCCGGCTACGAAAATGCTTCAAGGTAAAGTAGAAATCCATATCAAATCGGATTGCCAGTAAGATCCACTTCTAATTCTGCTCATATCTTCTGGTTCAACTTGATTGTGTTTAGAAAACTGGAATCGAGAGCCGAGAATATAAAAATAAAATGTTCACTGCTTGGGCTTTGTTGAATTCTCATGTATGTACGTATTATTGGATATCTCACGGTTTCTCATAATAACATGACTTGTTCCTTCCCTTGTCTTTCATATAATTATTATTTACATTTACCCCTATAATATTATAATGATATAGCCTGCATCTTTTAACAATCCAGATTTAGAGCCATACACCACCACTACTCCGCCTTTATTATGATGTCTTGATGAATATGTGGATATTTTGGAAGTAAATCGGGGGCGGGGGGCTATTGAAAACAAACCAAAAACAAATTGTTTTCAATAGCCCCCCGCCCCCGATTTATTCCCTTCCAAAATATTCACATATTCATCAAGGGTTCTACGTCTAGTTACCGAATAGCAACTCAGCGAAAGAAACTCACCGAACACATCTCACCGAAAGCAACCCACTGAACACAACTCACCGAATTCATGCGCACATAGGAAGTAAATGCTAAAACAAAAGCAATCAAAATTCTCTTCCCGTCTTCCTATAACCGAAAGGATGCACAGCAGAACAGAACATCAGAATTTCATATTCTTTGCATGGATTGCACGATACATTGGTCCAAAGAGTCCAAACACCAATAAACATTCTTATATGAGCTACTAATTTTAAGACAATGAAACTGTAACATCCATTTTAACTGCCTCTACATTATTAGTTGGCCATCCTCTACCCCCTTAAAGAAAAATGCTGATATTGCGGAAAGAGTGAAAAATGTAGAGAGAAGATCTAGACAGTAATATTAATATTTATCATATTCATTTAAATTGAATCTAAATCTAAATTAAATTCAATAATATTATTTTATAAAGCTAAATTAAATTATTTAGCCTGAGTTACTGCATATTTTCTTCCAGATAATTTCATCATAGACTTTCACTGCTCCGCACCAGCCAAATCCAACAGTCATAGAGAGACGCAGCAAATAATTTTCAGTGAAAGCATTGTATACAAACAAGTCATAAAATATAGAAATCTCACCTTTCCCTCCTGGTAAGCCATAGAGTGTAGACTCGTTCTTTGTTACATTATTGTCACATGATAATTCGAATAAAGTGAAGTTAATGGAGTAGCGCAAATTTCAAAATGACAAATGATAGCTATCAAACCAAAACTTCTGAAGTTAATATTTGCCGTTTTCGAAATTACGGTGTCGTGACGTGAGTTGCGTATTTTTGCCAGACAGGATTGAGTCAATTGAGTGACAAGTGACAACGCAAATGTGGGGACATCCAATAATAATACACCATACATGTGACTGGCTGTCAATTTACGAAACACATCATCGTAAGCTCTTTTTATATTTTCTACCATTGACCATTGTCACAATTACATTGTTTAAAATCCGTTGTTGATCGTCTTTAATAATTTTATTGTAATTTTAGTTTTAATATACAACCAAAAAGAAAACCAATTTGAACTAAACAAGATCAGTCGTCCGTTGTCCGTGGTCCGTTCCATATTCAAATACGATTAAAGGTAAAACACAAATTGACGCAATTAAAATCGAAAATTAAATTTTATTTTGTCGAATTTTCTAACAAATTAACTAAATGCTCACTCGTAAAATAATTATTTTATGGCAGCCTTCCAACGTCAGGGGGGTTCTTTGCCAGCCACAGTCTGCAGCAGGCAGTCGGAAGGGTCGAAGGGTGAAAGGTGTAGGCTAGTGGATTCTTTGGGACCCTTTACAAGCAAACTGTACCAATAGGACCATTTTTTAATTAGCTTTATCTTAAGCGACTCGATTTTGGTTTTCACATTAGAATGTAAAATACTGGTGATGGTGGGAGAAAGTTAGTACAGCTCTTTGGTACAGCTGAACAATCTTATATTTTATTGTACCATATACTGATACACTACACTCCTTGTAACTTATATTGTTAGATAGAGATGTATAGACAGCCAAAAGTAGAACATGAATTTTCTTCTTAATTCGTAAGTGTATTTAGTAAAATTATTTTTATACCTAACATCTCGATATTTATGACGACTATAATAGCAGCAACTCTTCATTGTTTAGTTTAATATTATATTATAAATAGCAATAGTATCTAATAATATTTTAGGTAGGCTTTCATGAATGAAAAGTTTAGAAAATTGTTGGGTCTCAAATCTGCGGGCGGGTGATAAGGACTAATACATTTTTGTTAAAATCTTTTATAGATATCCACATGTACATCGTAGCATTATCGAGTTAATACATAACCCAGCCAGCCCGAAGTGACTTGAGGGATCGCATCGCATCGTTCTAGCGTCTCAAACACACAAGCAAAGAGTGAAGAACCACGATTGTTAGCAGCTGCCTATGCTTTTGCCTACGCCCAATTTTGTTTCTGCCTTAGGCAAAAGTTTCAATATGAGAGTTGAAGGATGGAGTCGCTTTACTACGGCCTGACCGGTTCAATGTTCAGCTGCAAAAATCCCGGGTATTTTCTATTCAAGAAGTATGATACAAGATATGCAAACGCAGCGTTAATTAAAAAGGTTAGAAATCGAATTTGTAATTAAATAAATGAATAATAGTGCATTATATAGACGCAAATATCGGCCTCTCTCAGTGGCCTTGATCTTCTCACCAGGCTTAAGACCATTATCAACAACCATAGTCGACTCTGTTGGGTTGTTGGTAATGTATTGTGTTGTATTGTTGGTTAGGTAGTTATGTGAATTGTATGTGTGGTGTGTACTACGGTATTGTTGTTACATCTTCGAATACCTAAAAAATGAGAACCATAACCAACAACGAAAGCTCGAGCCAAAGTGTAGCTTAGCTGTTGCCTCTTCTCACTGCTAGGTACGGTACAACTTTAGGACAAGTACAAGTCACTGCCAAACTTCAAGTCAAGCAGGCAGAGCAAAGCCATAAACAGAAGAACTTGAAGATTTTCAATTATTTTGGACCATGGTGTGGTGGAGTTGTAAAGTGCACAGTTCTCCAACGCTCCATTTTTAAGGATTGGTGCTCCTCCATTTATATTTGGTATTTAATTTTTGTTTTTTCCACGTAACAAATTGTACAACAAGGATGATGTGTTTAGTTAGCGTGTACATCAGCTTTCTGGCCTGTAAAAACTGGGGAACAATATCCATTCAGTTGTTTGAGTGTGTAAAAATTATGAGCATTAGTTTATAATTCTAGTTTATTGATTATGTTGTGTCTGTGATTTTGTGGTTCGCATTAATTTTACTATGTGCACATTAAATTATTATAGTATAACGAAAGTTTGAAGTGCAAGTTTTTAAATATAGTCTTAAAAATTGTCAGTAATTAGGAGAGAGTCAACAATTTGAAATAGCAATTTTACCCATTTGCTCGTGCACTATAACGATTTGGGTCACGGCAGTATTGTTCAATCCGTCTTTTAAAACTGAATATTTATTATATATGCTCGTTATACTGATGTATCAAATTAAAAATTATTTAGGTACATCTTTTTTTGTTGTTTTTCAAACCTGTGCAGTGATTATAGTAGAATCATCAACAAGGAAAAAATAATTTTACATCTATTTTTGGTTTTCAAATTTTCAAGTTTTCAAATTTTTTACATTCTAAAGTATATCATATTTTATACCATAATATATGATACATTAAAATTTTACCATTCTAATATAATTATGATTGGTAAAATCAAAATCAAAGACGGATTCATCGTTATATTTTATTGATTAGTATTTCAATGTTGAATGTTTTACTGCGTGACACATGCTACAAGTACTAAAACGATTGCGAATTGAAGTGTAAATGTTTCGTTTTTGGATGATTTAATTTCAATTAAATAATGAACGTGCCCAAAGTTTTTCTAGTAGTTCATTACATTATATTTCAAGCCCTAATTCTCGATTTTTGGTAATTCGAATCTCGAATTTCGGTAAAAAGCTAGGTCATTTCAAAGGAAACTTGCTTGTGCGTTTCTTTGAATAAATATAAAACAGAATAGAAGATTCAAATTTTCAATTGATATGCATATTAAATGTTTTCTGGAAAATTAACTTTGCACCTTTATTTACAGTGATAATTGAAATCGTTAACTTCAGTGAAGAATTTTTCTCCGAATGCCTCTAAACAACAAAAGTTGTTCGTGTTATTGGAATGAAAATCGCTGGAATAGAATTTGACAAGAATAGTCTTCTTATAGTTGGAACAGTTAGCGTTGGACTCGGTAAATACACTCATTTTCTTAATTTCCAGCTCCTGATTTTTGATTTTAACTGACTCTTAAAACGGTATTTGTACTTATGTTTTAAATTAATCACAATTAACTTTTACAGTGTTCCATAACTTTTAAATTTCTATTTTAAATTGCATTCTGAAATTGTAAAAATTAGTAAAAGTAAATATATAGAATTGTAACCAATTTTTGCATTATCACAAAAGTAATTAGTTAGAAATTCAATTTGTTTAAGCGTTAGCGTTAGTGTAGCTCCTGTAACCGGGTATTTCAATAGAGAAAAGTTCATTACAAGCTAGTAAGCGGCTGTTCATCTGTAGCTAATTGCTCCTAGGACAAAAATGTAAACTAAATAGTTTACATTTTTGCCCATTGTTTTTAAACATGCTGCTTAATTTTGGCTTTTTTCCCTAGTTTTTTGAATATTTGCTAATTTTAAATGACAACAAAACTTTTACATCCACTGTGAAGTGTTTTGAGCCACACTTTCATTATTCATTCCCCGTATACAGCCCTGAAGATTGTCATTAAATAAATTTCATTACTATGTATATAGTTAAAGGAATACAGATTCATACGATTTTGGCTACCTATTCTAAAATTAGTTATTGGGGGATTTGAAACGTATGAATATGAAATTTTAGTTTACTTCTTATTCTTTAAACTGTATTTAAAATTACTAACTGATAAGCTTGTAGTGTAGACTGTTGTATTTAGTTGTTACTAACATTTCCCGTAACCAATTCTAATTTTACGGCCATTAATTTGGTCATTTTGGATATCACTGTTGACTATGTCTGTCTGTACAATTTATATTTCGCTTCAAGTACTCAGGGTATTCTATTTCGCCAGGTATCGGATATGTTATTCTACAAAAGCTTAGGGTGAAGGAGTTCCAAGAGGAATTATATAACTCACATCCAGCTTCATTCGTTCAGGCTGAAGATTTAGAAGTAAATTTATATTTGGAGCACGAATATGGAAACTTTCGCAATACAGCCAGCAGGGCGAGTACAAGTGCTTCCGCTTTTCTAAACGAGCTTCCTGTTGTCTACTTCAAATTTAACGAAAATTTCCTAAATTTCACTATTCACACTGCTACTGAACATGTACTTTCTTTCGAAATTTTAATTAGAACAGTACCATTCACTTTTAAATGCTGTATTCAAGCCAGTTCTAAATTTATTGAAACATTCTTTTGTCTTAGTTTACAGAGTTCGATCGTGTCCTTGTAATTGGCTCTGGAACCGGTAGATTTCCATTTAGTTTGACAAAATACTACTGTGAAACATGTGTTGTTGATCCTTCAAGGCCCAAAATAAGTCAGTGTTACCAGTTTCAAAATAATACTCACGTAAAGTACGCATTTCCACTGGAAGGTACGTACAGGACTTCAGAAAAAACAATACCTTCTCCATTGCCAACTATAAAAGAAGTAGCATCACGGAAACAAAAGGTAACAGTAATTTACTAACTAATTTTTGTTTTTTTGCTAATAATTCTAAAAAGGTACGAAGAAGTATAATGAGAATAATCACTGTCTTTTATATCTATTTTCAGGCTACGGAAGTAATCAAATTCTACGATGTACATCCGATTGATATGAGAAAATTTATTTTTGGAGAATTCGATTTGGTCCTTTTTCCCAATTCGTTGAACACTTTAGTAGATCCAGATAGAGTTTTCGAAAGGATTCATAATTTTGTACTTCCAGGGGGCTTATTGATCATTTCTTCAGATTATAATTGGACTAAAACTACTGCTCATGTAAGTTTACTACATTACTAATTATTGCTTTGTGAAATATTGGCAATTAAAATGTCCTATTATTTTCAAGTGCCACTAGTAGAAATATGGAATCGCAACGTTTTGTATTATTGACTATTATGAATGACCATTTAATCAAGTGCAGAATACCTAGATAGTTAGCGAATGATTAATGATTATACTTTTCAATAACTGCATAAAATCATAAACCCATGCTTCACTTGCAGAGATTTTGCACATGCATTTTGTTCCTATCTAATGATGTAAATCAAATCAAGTCAGTATTCATTTTAAGTGCCAATAAATTCAGTACATACATGAGTAGTGTATCTGCTTTAACAATAAATCAACACCGAAGTCAAGCCCCAGTTTAGTGTGACCTGACTCCCGTAATCATAGCCATGTCGTATCCAAATTATGTCGATAGTCAATGTACAGCAATTTTAGAGTAGAAACCACAGTAGTTTTAAGTAATAATGAATATGAAATTAAAAGTAGGTTAAATGCCTGCTTGCCTAAACGTATCCAGTAAGATACGTTTGGCCAAGTTAATGCGGTTTTGTAAAATATATTTTGGGTTGGATGGAGGGAAAGATCCCGTGTCCTGATATTCTTTTATTTAGGAAGAAG